>SZWC01001457.1:56125-66957 GCA_023375785.1 Penium margaritaceum
CTTTCATCGAAGATGGGCTGCCTGCTGCGAATTACTCGTTTGGAATCTGGATCCCAGAGTCGATAGATGTCACGTGTCTCATATCCAAGGAGGATACAGACTTTAGATCGTGGGTCCAATTTGGATCGCTCTTCTGGACGGATCCAGGCATGTTCTGTGCAGCCAAAAATACGGATGTGCCCCAGATAGGGGCACATCCGGCATTGTTGAGACTTGTCGTCCAGCACGACTGGGAGCTGGGGTAGATGGACATCAACAACGCATTTCTACGTAGGAGGCTTGACGAAGAGATCTCCATGGTCCTGCCACCGGGGTTCACCGATGGCACTAACAAGTTCTGGCGACTACGCAAGGCCCTTTATGGGCTCAAGCACTCACAGCATTGTTGGAACATGGAAATCTCCTCGACTCTCGAGCAAGGTGGGTACCGTCGCAGTACAGTCGACCCAACACTTCTTGAGTGCCCCCTTGTAGCCATTTGTATCCGTCCTCGTCTATGTTGATGACTTGCTCATCGCCTCGCCCAGTCCTGTAGTTGTCCAGTCAGTCAAGGACCTACTACAGTCCACATACAAGATGAAGGACCTGGGTCCTGTACGTGTGTTTCTTGGGATGGAGCTTCAACGTGACCATCAGTGATGCACTCTAAATGAACACCAGGCTGCATACATTTGCACACTAGGGGAGCGCTTTCCCTCCCTACTTGTGGACGTTCCCGCAGCGTCCACACCGACGACTACAACAGGACAACTTCTGCTAAAGTCATTGGATTCAGCACGTCTAGGGGAGACTGTCAATGTCACAGACTACCTTAGTGTGGTCAGCTCCCTTGCGTACCTTGCGACCACCACTCGGGCAGACGTGGCCTTCTCGGTCAACTTCATGGCCCATTTCTCTCAACAGCCTCGCAAGAAGTATCTTGAGGCAGCATTGCGTGTTGTTCGTTACACACTATCCACTATACGTGTGGGACGATGCTACCAAGATTAGCCCTCTGTGGTGGTAGACAGGTACACAGACAGTGACTGGGTGTATAACATTAATGCGTGCAGCCATATTGATTACATATTTCTTGTCGATGGCACTGCTGTCTCGTGAAGAGTGATAAATAGGGTTGTGTTGCCTAGAGCTCTAGTGAGGCAGAGTACGTGACACTTGGCACAGGTACGTGTGAGAGTGTTTGGTTTTCTCACCTGCTGTAACAGTTGTGTGTCCCCATCCACTGCATCACCTTGCGCTGTGACACCCAAAGTACAAAGCAATCACAGAGCACAATGACATGCATCATTCTCGCACTAAGCACTTCAACATTGAGCATCACTTTGTATGTTAGTGTATTGCCGTTGGAGAAGTTCAGGTTGTCTGGGTTGACACTCGTCAGGAGCGTGTAGACTTTCTTACCAAAGCTCTCAGTAGTGGCATGTTCAAAGCGCTTGGCTGTTGGCTTGCTGCGCTCTCATGATGGCCCTGGTTGACATGAGTCTTGTGTACCTCATTGTCTTGTGACATGCTTCTTGTCTTGTGTGCGTGTGGAATGTTCGTCTGTGCGTCATGGGGGAGTGTTGGTTGTGGCTGCGACACACGCAAGTGACCTCTTGACTCTACACTCGCACACACGTCATCACTGCAGGTGACTAAGCTGGACTGAATCTCTCCGGTGCAAAGCCGTGATACAACATGGAGCACACTGTGATGGCTACATCACCAATCTGTCAAGTTGTGACCACTACACCAACGCTAGCACAGTGGAGGGCTTGATTATAGTGATGCTTCATACTATGACATTCTAGACTGGGGCACACATTTGGAGGTGTGCTTGTACCACATACACTTGTGATAGGTGTGATTGGGTTCTTACAAATTTCCATTCCTCTAGCGTAGTGAACCGGGTTGCAGATGTCCCCGGACCACACAGCCAGTTTATACCGGCATGTGAGAAACTCACTGGAGCTCGTTCACTCCAGGTCAAAGTTCGATCCGTGGATGGCATCCAGGCCCCACGCAGAGCGTCTCGCGTGGGTGGCCCAGTCAACCGGTACTCATCACTTCACTCACTCCTTACTCGTCACTCACATGTCTTTCTCTTGTTCTACTCAACGTGAGGTTGCCCCGATCCATGGCATCATACTCTAAGCCAACTCGTTTGCTTTCTTGCCTAGTCTAGCAATCACAATTGCCTACACAATCTTGACCCTTTGCTCGATCCAACGCGACGCTTGCGGATAGGCTTCTAGCTTGAACGACAAGTGGATACGGAAGTCAAAAACAAAAACCGTTTGTACCAGTGTCACTTATACAAGGACCACTTTCACCTGGAAAATTGACTTGAAGTAAAACATGATTTCAAAAGTAGTCACGCTTATTATGTGGGTAAAATACATGTTGATATAGTTATTTTTGTGTTTTTAAATTTCCATAACACAATTATCTCATCTTCATGTTCATCTCTATACTATTTATTCGTATTTCATCATTTATAAATTGTATGCTTGTCGAACTTCGTAACCCATGCACGTCTTGCGTGCATCCTTGCACCCTTATTTCCTTTTTCTGCCGGGATGGAGACGGGCTACTCCTCATGTTGTGCGAGTGAGGTGGTTTTGAAGGAGATGGGGTGTGGTCGCTAGAATAGTCAAGGTGGGGTTGCTTTTGGATTGAGCCCATATCTCTTGCCATAGATGGTGTAATATGGCAGCTCGTGTAATTTCCCATATAGTGCACTCGTTGGTGGGAGTGGTGGGTCCGAGGAGGATGTTTACCAATGTGGGTACGGTGTTTGGAAATAAGGTGGTGAAGAGGATGTGGAGGGGTTCTATGATTGTTTGGATGTTACAAAATTGTACAAAACAGTACTCAATTGTCTCTGGTCCACTTCACCGTGGGCACATTGGTGACGAGGTGTGGGGGAGAAAGCGGTACATGTGGTTGCCTCGGATTGATATGTGGATGATTTGGAGCACAACATCTTGTGGAAGAAGACAAAGGAGGGTGTTGAGGAGGCTATTGTGGATGTATTGCCATAAGAAAACGATATTTTTCTTCCCAAATTTGTTCATGAGTTGCGGGCGGGTTTTGAGGAATGTGTTGTAAAGATCCTGGAGGGATGGGTTTCCACTCTTCATTTTGTAGATAGGGATGTCTGGTTGGTGTAGTGTGCTTGGAAAAATTCCCCTCTTAACATATCCTGATGTGCAATCTAGCCGGAGGAAGGGACAAAGTTGGGCCCATGTATGGAGGCACAGCCGGCCCGTGACCATGCAGACTTGTAGAGTGTAGCCCCAGATTTTGGGGCCTTGTTGTCGTAGCTTGTATGTAACGCAAGGAGAGATGGTGGAGTAACATAAGGGGTATATTTGTAAATATCCGCAGGAAGATGTGGTTTTGTCATTATTTAAGTCCATAAAAAGGAGGAGGTGTTGTCAGACTTCCTTGAGCACTCGTATTTGGCTTGGAGTGGGTGACTTTCTAAGCGTATGGGAAAGATGTTGAGGGTTGAAAAGGTGTCGCACTTATATCTATGAGGTAAGAAGGAAGCGTTCTCGAGGAGGAATGCCAAAGGGTTGGGAGTTGGATTGGAGGAGGTCTCTGTTATAGACAATACCGTAGTGCCCCCTCCATTCGACTAAACAATTATTTTCCTTCGACCATTCAAGTACATATCTAATTTTATACTCATGGACAAATCACTCTCAAAATAACCACATCCGTGTTTCTCTACATACAATTTGCAAGGCACAACTGACAAAGAAATGTACTAAAAAACTTGAAAATGCCATACAAGACTACAACACATCCACAACCTCTTCTTCCTCTCACTACACCGTGTCGCAAAAGGGTTAGCTGTTTGGCTCCATAACTTCCTCAACAGCCTCCTCATGAAAAGCCGGGTCTAACACAACATCAAAGTCGCACCTTGACCATGCCTTCTTGACTTGGCTTGTATCCTTTTTGAGAGTCAACCACGAATGAAAAACCCACGACATCCCTAAATTTCTCATCTTCCCAAGGCCAAAATCTGCCTTTCCCCGGCCACCCTTGCTCAATTCCTCAAGGACCTCCTTAGCATGCCACCGATGAAAAGCGGTCTGAATGTTTGCTTTCAATGGGTCTGCAAGACAACGTCATCTGGTTGTGCCTTAGACGTGCACCCAGCTGGAATTTACAACAGCTTCACATATTTGTAGTTGTTCTTAAGAAAGTCTTTGAAGTCAATTGTCGTGTGTGGCCACCATGCGTCTAGCAAGAGGATTAGGTTTTGCGTGCCCACTTTGACACCCTTGGGTTCACATTGCTTCTTGTACCATGGGTGCAAAATATGCATGATCCAATCCCGTATTGTCCTCCCATTTGCCTAGTGATTTTATGCATATGTAAGATGGAAATGATGCTCTTGTTTTGCTATGCGCGTGTCAGCATTGTCGGGATGGCAACGTGTTGTCTTGCCAACGTAAATCAGCTAAAGGGGTAGCAGGTCACCAGCCACGGATGATGCGACCACAGTGGTCACTTGTCGTTTGTCATCCATGGCAGCGAATGCTACCTCTTTGGAGCCACATGGCTCGTACGTCCTGACACCTGCAAGGACAAGGGGCTGGTTTAGCTAGAGTTAAAGAGGAAAAACTCAAAGAGACCACAAAAAAAGTACATCTCACCCGTGGGTACAATGCTGAGTCCGGTGTGGTCAGCATTGACGACGAAGGGCGGGCTCACATTATACATTCGCATGAGGACTGCAACTCTCTTGTGCATATCTTTGTGTTGCTCAGCCCAGTCTTCTGGAAGCTTCTGAGCCACGGTGGTGTTGCATCGAAAAGTCCACTTGAGCTTGTTTTAGACAAAGTCTCTGATCCAAGACCCTGAAAATTTCATTTCTCCACCATTATTGGGGAGTTTGTGCGGATGACGCTCCTTTGTGAGGCTAGTGAAAAGGCCTCTAAGGTTGGTGGAGTTCATAATAACACCCAACTTCCTCAGCTCCGTCATGCGCTCGCGGAAGAGGTTCTTCATCTCTGGATGCCGGCCAAAAAACCTCACTCAACCTCTATTGCTGTATGAACGAGTTGACGTCGCGCCCTGCACCTTGATCTCAGCAACATGGCTGATAAACTTTTGAAAACGTGGCAGGAGATTCCTGGATCTGGGCTCATACCAGCTGGCTATTGTTGATTTTGCAAGCTGGTCGTAAATACATGTGTTGCCTGCTTCTCGGTAAACCTTCAGCAGAAGCTTGAGGGCCTGGTAGGGATTTTTTGCCGTGAGCTTTGCACCGCGAATGCACGGCATGTGTCCATCGTCAAGCCAGTGACGTAAGAGCCACGCTTGCGCTTGTTGTCGTGGGCTTCTGGCTCAGGTGCGGCGGCAGAGTGAGACTCCTCTGGTTGGACAGATTGCGAATCATCGCTCGCAGGAAGCCGTGCACGTGTATACTGCCACGAGGTGGGTAGATCTGGCGTTTATGGGGTGACAGAAATGGTAGAGCGGGCTTGTTTCTTGGTGGCCGGCCGACGGGTCGTTTGGGTGGCAGCTTGGCTGGCTTGGGATGTTTGAGCACGTGCACTGCAAAGGCCTGGTCACATGACTGGGCTGCCTTATCAGACGTGTTGTGCCTCATGTTGAAGTCATAGAGGCGAGCCTGGGTTGTCGTGTTGTGAAGAAGCGAGGGTTTAGGATGAAAGGGCGAGCGTCGAATGACAGGCGAGTGGCGAGAAGCAAAATCGTCAGTGACAACTGATGGCTTGGAGACCGGCGATCGGTCCATTAACATCCGAGCAGTCCGCAACCGTTTGATGTTATGCACATGGAACGTGGCAGAGTGCGAGCATCAAATCGCCGTCCGGTGCTCGCATTGCCTACCTGATGGCACACTTTGCCGGCAAGCAGGGTATGGCGTGCCAACCCATGCTATGTCGTTTTGAGGATTCAAAGTTCATGTTTTGGACTACCGAAGTTGCAGGGGCATTCGCAGGCACTGAACAACCATTCGACCAAAATATAGCACCAAAATAACTAGTTAGACTTGGATGAAACAGGTCCAAGATTAAGAGGCCAAAAATTATAGTCGAATGAAAATGGCCCTGAATTGCATGTAAGCAAAGAGTCAAATGTAAGGGGCACTATGACATATTATAGGGAGATATCCCGCCAGGTGAGGTGGGGGGAGGTTGTGGGGTTGGTTACTACAAAGCAAGAGAGGTTTTTTCTCCATCGTGAGCTTAGTTGGAGGTTGCGGATGTTGAGTACTTTTGGGTGAGGGAGGAAGAAATGTCCTTTTTGGGCAGGCATTGGGTGACGAGTACTGTTTGTTTTCATGTGTCTTGTGGAGGCTTTAGGTAGTCGTAGATCCATCTTGTTCTTTTCGCTTGAATGAGGTTTAAGGGCCATTTCACTGTTACGCTTTGTTAGTCTGTGGGCAGATGATCGTTTTGTGAGTATATAGATAGGACAAATCTCTGGGGGTCTGCCTGGACATTGTGAGAAGAAAATAATTATGTGAGGGTGTTGGTCAGTGAGTTAAGATATTATTGCAGTGGAGGTAGAGTGAATGAATAGTAGAGGACTTGGGGAACTTGAGGAACTTGGTTGAGATAGGAGTTTATGACAAACACTTTCTTTCGGAGTGGGCTCCGAAAGTTGTTCCACAGTGGAATGGCTACTTTCATCTTGCTCACGATGGGGTCCCAAGTTGTCCCGGTCGTTGGTGTCTAGTGAAATTGGATACCTAAGATGCAGACAGGGACTCATGTGACTGGAAAGGGGGGTCGGGTTGGGATGTGGGTGTGTTTGCTGATAGGGCGAATAACTATTTTGGGGCGCTTACTTTGAGGCATGTATGGTTGGAGATCATTTGGAACAGCTGTAGGATGCGATTGAGTTCTCAAACTGAGTGGATAAGTAAGGTTGTATCTTCTGCGTATCTCGTAAACTTCAATAATCAAGGACAGGGATGGGACTCCTTGGAGGTGCAACTTGATGCATACATAGGTAGGTTCCATGGCACAAATGAAAAAAAGAGGTACTCGAGAACACCCTTGATGGACCTCGGAGTGAAGGGTAATGGCAAGGAGAGCTTGTCGATGATGAGCAGTCATGTGGTGGTGTTCTTATGTAAGAGTTGAACCCACTTCATAAACTCTAATGCGATGCTGAGATGGAGCATCGTGTGCACCAAGTATGGCTTGCTTAACGTGTCGAATGCTTTTTTCAAAGTCTGCCCCAAGAAAGTACAATTGTTGTTTCTTTCTAAATTGCTAGCGTTGAACATCATGGAGTTGGGAGAGTGTGTGTTGGATATTGCATCCTTTGGCAAAGCCCGTTTGGTCTTGGTGGATGATGTACGGAAGTGCCTGGTTGAGGCGATTGGCAAGTAGTTTGCTAGAACCTTGTTTTCTACTTTTAGAAGAGAAACTGGTACGCAGTGTGAGATTTGATCTTTGTTGTCTTTTCTGTGGATGAGGGTGGTGAATACTTCTGCAGTGTGACTATGGTCCGTTGGTTTGTTGGGTACATCGTCGTAGTAACGAAGAAGAGATCTTGTGAAATGGAGATTGTTTATGCATAATGTACGGTACAATTCCTCGGGGAGATCATTTGGACCTAGGACTCTATGGCGGGGCTAGCTGAGGATGCTCTCCATGATTTCTAACTTTGTGAGCTGGTGGCTAGGGCTTGTGTTATGCACGAAGTTTTTTACGTCAATCTTATGGGAGGATTTTGAGGTATGTATCGAATTCTCTTGGGGGTTTGTAGATGCTCTGGAAGTAGGAGCATGCCTCTGTCCCAATGTCGGTTTGGCTATCAACTTTTTGCCCCAGAGAGTTGGTTATTTCAAGAATTGAGGTTTGTTCTCTTTGCGCTGATATGCCGGAGGTAAGGGTATGGGATGGAAGTGTAGCTTGAGCATGCATGTTGACGTATGCGATTTGATGCATGAAGGTAGTGAGTGTAGCGAGGTAGTTGTTGAGGAGGGTGTCCCAATGCGTCATTTCTGAGGTGTCTGTCATATAGGAGGGTATTGTATGGGTCTTATGGGCTATTGCTAGCTATTGTGGCATGTGGACTATGATTTTATATGTGCGTCTGGACTCCCTTTGACTTAAGGCGTTAAGGGCCCGAACAATGAAGGGTTTGGAGTGGACCTAGGAGTTCGATCGCAGGGTGGGGTGCTTTTCCTAGGCCCATGGTCGTTATAGGAGGGAGGTGTTAAGATGCCAATATCCTTTCCCTTTGGTGGGGAGGTGAGTGCGGAATGTGAGTTGTATGAGGTTGGCTGCATAGTGGTTGGAGATAGAGGTTGGGATTTGTACACAAAATATTTTGGTGATTTTTGATTTGAGGGAGATGCAATGGTAGACTCGGTCTAACCGGGCATGAATGTGGGTGTGTGAGTACAAAGTGTATTTGTGTGTTCGTGGGTGTTTGGTTCTAGACGTGTCTGTTGTGTTTGGGGACTCGAGGACGATCTAGAGGCTTTCCTTGTCCAAAGAGTTGCGCGAAGGATGAAGATCAAGAGGGTGTGTTACATAGTTGAGATCCACGATGAAAATGTGGGATTTGGAGTATATGCATGCCTTGTGGAGTGTCACCCATAAGGATAGGCGGGCTAAAAGGAGAGGGGGAGCATACAATCCCTAAACACTTAGTCGTATTGTTGGGGTGCTAATGGAAATGAGAATTTAGTTGGACTGAGGATCGGGGAGCAAGGATATGTTCAGGGATGGTTTGCATGCAAGGATGATGTCCTTTGCCTAGCACGAGCGCGAGGGGACTATGGCAAGGTTGTAATGACCCTTAAGGACACTATAGTCCATAGTGGAATGCTCCAATCTACTGTCGGTAAGGATGCAAACATCTGGATTGTGGATTTGGAGTTGGAGAAGGTGACGGTGGTTGGATGGGTTGTTAAAGCTGTTCACATTTAGGTGGAAAATGTGGAGGTGTCAAGTGTTGGAGTTAATTTTACCATGAATCTAGTGTTGGTTGACATGTTGAGAGTGGACCCCCTTCAGGGATGGTTTCTATTTGTGATATGGTTTATGGCTGGCCATGGGGTGTTTGCAATATGCATATGTTCCATGTGGTTATGAGTTTGTGCTGGGGGGCATTACTTGGGCTCGCTTGTATAGGTTGCCTTAGGTAAGGGGCTTTATTGTGAGTGGTTGTGTGGACTTCTCAAGCCTTGATCTTGTGTTGTGGGTGGTGTAGAAATTCTGGGAGTTCAACATGCATGTGTTTATGGAGGATGTGGAGATCGCTTTTGCTACTTGTGACATTGGGTATTCTGAGCACTTTGTTAGGAGTACAGCTTGCATAAACAAATTTTAAGATTCTATTGATACTTGTTCTTCGATGTAAGCCTGGATAAATGTGAGGATTTATACATGAGAGAGGTTGCAATGGGAGTGGACATCCCGTATGTCATGAAATGTGAATTGGGTTAAAGTTTGGTGTGATGATCAAAGTCATCCCACAGAGTCCGCATTGCATAGGGGAGAGACTAGACTCTAGACTTTGATGATAACTCAGGCATTGACTCAGACTAGTGAGGGGTGGGCGTGGACTTTGACTGGGGGTTGTCTAGACAATTGAGTTTTTCTACGTGCGCAGGAGGATATGCTCATTGGGGTAGCCTTCTGCATGGTCTTGATGTTGTCTGACTCCTGCGATGTATGAGATGTCATGTAGGAGGGGGAACAGGGGGAGGGGGAGTGGAGTTCAGAGTTTTCATTGAGTGGTGGAGAGGGGAGGAGGCAAAAGCTAGAGTGGATATGAATGGGGAATTGCTGATCTGCATTGTGCTTTGTGGGGATTTGTGTTATGGGTGGTCCAAGAAAGATAGGTGGGAGTTACAGTGTGGATTGGGATTGGGGGTTGGTGTGAGGGGTGAGGGAAAAAGGGGAAGAGAGGGTGCTAGGGGAGCAGTAAATCTTTTGTTTTGACTAGGGAGATTCCCTATATGGGGGGATGTGCATGGGTGTGGGGAGGGTAAGGTGGAGGGACAGGTTGAGAGGAGTATGGGAGTTACAAGGAAGGTGTTGACAAGGAGATGGAGTTATGAGGGGGGGGATTTGGGAAGGTGGGAAGGGAGCGGGAGCTAATATGCATCCAACAGAGGACACTCATGCGTTGTGTGTGGTGGGTGGGATAGTCTACACAACCACTTGTGTTTTAGAGCGTGGACACAGAGCTTTAGGGTGGGAGAAGAGCAAGAGAGAATTGGGAGTGTTGGGAGGGAGATGAAGGATATTGGGGGATGCATTGTATGGTTTTTTCCTCGTAGCATACAAGAGGTAGGTGGGGGGTTGGGCTGGGAGGAGGTTATGGATTCAAATGGGAGAGGAGGGGGGGTGCAAGGGGTTGGATGGTTGGTTGGGAGGCTGTTAACCCCTAGCCAGGCACCTTTCAAAGAAGTAGCCAGTATGCATAGCTACTTGTGTATCCAAAACATGGATTGGGGGTCGGTATGGAGGGGTGGGGGGTGAGAGGGGAGAGAGACAATGTGAGGAGTTAGGGGGTTGTGTTATGAGGCGTGTTGCATTATGGTACCTTATGATGAACAATGGTCTGTTCAAAGGGTCGGATGGGGGACATACATGGGTTTTTGAGAAGGGAGAGAGAGGTGGAATGGTTGATTGGGAGGCCACGGATGATCACCTAGGTGCATAGCATAGAAGGAAGCGGCATACATAGTAGCAAGTCTGTCCAAGGTATGGAGGGAGGATGTTGATATAGAGGGTTGGGGTGGTTTGGTAGGAGGAAGAGACAAAGTGAGAGCTTAGGAGAGAGGCAAGCGAAGGCATATGGGTGGTGCAAGGCCGGGGGGGGGGGGGGGGGGG
>SZWC01001457.1:67044-84479 GCA_023375785.1 Penium margaritaceum
GGGGGGGGGGGGGGGGGGGGGGGGGGGGGGGGGAGAGAACCTTATGTGACAACTGTCACAGTAGGGGGTCCGGTGGTACCAACTTGGGTGCTCAACTGAGTTCGTATTGCACTTTGTTGCCCCTGCTGGTTCACACCAAAGGGGTTCGCAAGAGAGGGGTCCATGGGAGAAGGGTGTGGGGGTGCTCTTGGTTCGGGTGCCCTGGTGGTGCTGTTGTGGCATCTTATTACGCGAGAGGTGGCAGAGCGTTGGTGTAGGTTGTTGTGGGCTTGGTGAATGGTCCGGGCGATGAAAGCTTGGAGGTCTCCGAATGACGCGTGATGTGGGAGTCGGAGGAGGTGGGGGATCTGAGTGGCATCCTGTACTTTGGCCAGCTCGTCGAGGTGGGTTGCAGACTCTGTAATGTGTTCTGCGATTTCCCGGAGGTTGCGGCCGTGGGCATTGTGATAGCGAAGTAAGAGGCATAACTAAAATTCTGTCTACTTTTCTGTGCTGGTCCGAATGATGCCTACTTCCACTTTAAGTTAGTCGATCAGCCAACACACTTTGAACAACTTTCCGTATTACAGGAACAAGGAGAGGAAGTGGTGAGGGATAAGGGTGAGCAGTAAGAAGCAATTGGAGCGTTCAGTAGGAGTAACGTTGAATTACCGTTCAAAGTGCAAACTTCTGTGATCGTGAGCTCTGCCTGGTTGCTTGGACGACAACCTACTTTGACAAAAATAGTGTGTGTGCTTGTCTTGTGGTTCTGGCCACAAAACTCATGCATGTGGATGGACATGTTAACAAGTATGGGCTTGAATTCAGGGAGCATTGGATCACCGCAAGAATAAGGAGACAGATGTGGTCTTCGTCGAGGGGGATAGCAGCAGCTTTAAGCGTGCCATTGCGGCCACCAGTAAATGGGTGTTCAAAGTGATGTAGATGGAGGAGTTCCAGTAGGTAGGGGTGTGTGGTTGGTGTGATGACCAGTTTGGTGAACAAGGTCACGATGTTGTCTACAGTGTAGGAGTCGGGCTTGTGTCGAATGACAGCGGTGGCTATCGTCGGGTTGCGTGCTAAGAAGTCTTCTTGTGTACTCCGTTGATGAGGATGGACTGACCTTTGTCATCCACAGTATGGGATGGGAATGCGCGCATTTCCCGAGTAAGCGGCTGGGGGCAATTTCCATCTTTTTTTTACAAAACACTGAATTGATCTGTGATGCATCTGAACCTGTCCACTGAAAGCATATAACGTAAAAACGATACGATCAATCCCATGCCAGCAAAATTGACACATAAGCCTGTCATATTCTCAAACCGCACAAGTATTACGTCAAGTGCGGCGTATGCGGTACACAAGGAGACATAGTGGAGCAGAAGAAAATTCCACGAAGAGGGAAAATTGAACAAAAGGTAATTAAACCTAAGAGTACTTCGATGATAAGTGTTAACAACGTCGAGCACACATATACAATAGACGAAACAAAATTGAGACATACTAAAGGACTTGGGTGCACGAGTCACGTGGCACTTTCAGCACCACGTCGTGTGCGACAGCTTCAAGAACTACTACATCAGAATTGAGGGGTTTGGTCAGATGTGAGTCGCCCCCCCTCTGTTTGTGAGATGACTGGGACCACTTGGCCGACGCTTGTACAGATTCTTGGTGCGGACCGGGTTTGCACCAGAGTGACGTTGAATGGTGATCCACCCTTATGTAACTGCCGGACATTTGCTAGAGCATCCGTTAGACGTGCTTGGCCACTCCACCTCTTTAATACAACCCCTAATGCTTTCTCAATGGACTGGCCTTGGGCCCTGTTTGCATGCTATTGCATTGTGTATCCACCGGTCATTGCCGTACCTGTGCATGTGTACAGTCATTGCGTCCGGCTCGAGATATTACATGTGTAGGTTCGGAAACATTGACATTCGAATGACGATGCATACAGTCACAACCAAAGTGAAGGTGGCCAGACTGGTGAAATGCCTCCACGTTTTCATTTGAAGTGCATCGTGTCCCTGGTTTGTACATTAATAGCAGAATGCCCCGGTTCACTTCCAAACGTCGTTTTGATGCTGACTTTGTACCAATGCAACGTGGCATGCATGCCTCGTCGGAATGCTGAGGTCGGCATGCCAATCAAACAACCACAAACTCCTCTTTTAATGGGGCTGTGGCTCTTCAAGACCAGTTTGCACGCAGTTTCCATGGGGGGTCCGAGACTCCCCATGCATTAAAAGGGAACCTACCAGGCCTTGCTACCATGGGGCCCGGTAAAAGCCCGCGCAAAACTAAAAGCCTGAAATCCAGAGTGTGATTCGGGGTGTGGTTTGATCAAGTTCAACATGAAAAGATGTGGGGGCTTTCTTGTTACAAAAAACTGAGCGTTTTTACTCGATCCAAAAATGGGCATTTTTATTTGCTCACCATGCTTTCGTGGGAGTAATGACCCCACGAGAAGCGACTGGGACCCACGAGGAGAATCAATGTTTCACTCCCTTCTCTACAAGTGGGGGCATTTTGTGGATACATGGTCTAGCGTGGGGGCATGGGGCCGATTGAATGCAACAAATATTTCAGGGTCATTTTTACTTCCATGCGTCATATCGCATGCGGCACCTCCCATTCGCCGCATCAATTGCTCATGCTTTGAGTTTGTCAAATGTCACGTCTCTCAAAAAATGAAAGGCTTTCTCGGATTAAGAGACCTTAAGCGTCTCCACTAACCGAGCCTTTACTGTTCTTTCAGTTGTCTTGCGTGCAAGTGCGTCACCTAACTATGCAACGCTACTACCTTAGGAGTCACATAGCTACATTCCATGGTATCACAACACCGAGACATTCGTCACTGAGTTGCACAACAAAGATAAAGCAACGGCAATGGTAGTGAGCATCACCATTATAGCTGTAGTCCTCGAAGATTCCACCACGACACAGTAACCCACCATAGTAAACACCGGTGATAAACACAAGATTGCACAGTCAACGGCAACCGCATCATCAGGCCGTCGTCACAAATGGAGGATGGTAACGTCAACATTTGCGTGAGTCACCAACAAAACCACAGTAGTGCTATTATCAGCACCACCGTGACAGTTGAGCCGTAGTTGCAACAACAACAACATGACAGTAGCATGGCATAACTGTAATTTCTCTTGGAATTTCAAACTAAGCAAGTGAGAAGGACAAGAATTATAGGAAACTCCCCACACCAAGCACACCATGGTTGAAGCACATGTCACGTGCAATCTTATAGTTAGAACCAAAACAATGGCGAGCCTATGGTAGCAAGATTGTAAGAGCCAACGGGAATGCACCTCACTTGGGCATTGCACGCGCGATATCATGCCACCACATGGGGGTCAAGCCCGACCAGCATAAAATACAAGGATGACTACTCACCAATGCACAAACAAAGTCTGACGCGATGCAGGAAAGGCACTTGGGAAAAGAATGCATCCACCCCAGAACCACATGCAACATGGGAGTCATACAAGGGCATCCTAAAATGATCCGAGGTCAAACCTATGCCACGAGCAAGAAAAAACACTCAAGAAAGTAGCCATGAGAGCCTCGTGTGATTTGAGATTACTTTGTAGGAGAGTGCAAACTATGGACTTGAGAAAATGTCTTAAAATTGTAGAGCTCCAGTTTTGAGAGGCAAATACCCAGGCACAACCATGTTACTCCGTCCCGTGTACATATTTGTGAATATGTGTGTGTATATTTGTGTGTATGTGTGTGTGTGTTTGTGTGTGTGTGTGTGTGTGTGTGTGTGTGTGTACATGTGTGTGTGTACGTGTGTGTATGTGTGTACGTGAATGTGGGATAAGACATGAGGGAATTCCAAATGTGAGGAGCCATGGACTGCACACAAACAGTAACCCCCCCTCCATGACATACAGTCATTGAATTCACATGATCCAGTTATTTGACACACACAAGAATGTTCAAGTGTGGTGGCAGACTCAACAAGTAGAATATGGGCACACATCACCGGGGGTCATGGATACATACAAGCCAGACAACGTGAACTACACAGTTGCAGAATTCATGTATCAAGTGTCTGTGACCTTGTGTCGTATAGAACCACAATCTAGCTGAAATGTACAAATGAATAATGCGATGGTCGATGTTGATATGCTTAGTGTGGGAGTGGTGCATACTATCATTCATAGCAATGGCCTTTGAACTCTGGTTGTCACGACGTAAAGTGATGCATGGAGAAGCGTGGTTGTTGTAGTGTGCGGATCAACCAAGGAGCTTCACACATACTTGAGCCGCGTGTAGCGTACACAAATTCAACTAGACTTCAAGCAATGCATCCCTATTTCCCACTTTTCTAGCATATTGTTGTCTCTCCAATCAGGAAGGTAAAGGCTTTCCTGCTTTGTGCATCTGAATCATGTGCACATTCATAGTTAGTACAACCGTTAATAATGACCGGGGACTGTGTTATGAAATAGAGTCCTGTACGTAAACTCAAGAATGCGTTTTGCACCAGACAAATTGCAGCCTCGATATGATGCTCTCTTGGACACTGGCAGCATTGGGACAAAAGATTGACAGAAAACGCCACATGAGCACAGGTGGTGGTAGTAAGGTACATTAGCGAGCCAGTCATACGTACAAAATCCGAAACATCCATCTTTTCTCTCGATTTAGACACATTTAGTGACCCTAGCATTGTCTGTTCTTTTGGATTCATAAGTGTGGGGGCAATGGCGATTGCTGAAGGCAGGGATAGAAAGTGCTCCTCTAGGTTGCAAAAACATGTAGGCTTGTGAACGTGAAGCATCCGAGGTGAGCATTTGCACTCAAGCTCCATGCCCTATTAGCCTCAGGCTGTACCAAGGTCTTTCATATTATATGTTGTTTACGAGGTAACATTTACTGATTAAGCAGCTATGGATCTCAGGGATGCAATGAAAGCATAATTAGCATATACAAGAATGGCCACAAGAGGGGAGGAGGGGACACCAAGGAATAAGGCAAGATGAAATGTGCACACACGGGACCCTCCATTTTTCAGTGTTAATGTAGTTTCCTTGTCCCAACATCGTAGCGACCGTTCAAGCCAACAACTTGCCTTACAGAGTCACCATAGTTTGTTGGTTCCCAGGTGGATGGACCATGTAGATTTCCCAAAAGGGGGAATGACCACGTATCCACAGAATTCTCATTAGACCTGACATATCCAAACATTATTCTTCAGCGATCCCATATCCACCCACTGTACCTTCTATGTCTGCATGCCAGTGGCTCGTACAAAAGGAGATACATGCCCATGAACCGCAATCTTAGGAGGAAATGTCCATATGCATTTATTTAAGAAACGATAAATCACCATGGGTTGAAAACGCTAGAAGGAGTTTTGGTGAATGGTCTAGTCCGTTGTCGGGCAACTTCCGGGAGGGTGCTGGCAGGTGGGAATCTCGCTTAAGACGTTGAGACACTTGACTCGGCGGTGTCGTCTTCATATGGGCAAGCATACTTGGAATAGTTACACCATGGATAGAACGTTGCACATTTTGGGATGGGATTTACATAGTAGTGAGGTGGAATCTGTTCGGACCACACCATTTCCTGATTTGATAGGTCTTATATATAAAAAAAAACCATCTACGGTGTGCATCATCGAGTTGATGCCGAACATCGTTGTCACGGTTAAAAATGCTCTCGGTTGCAAGTGTTACAACCCAGCATGTCACGACAGTTTAAACCGTAATGTGAGGTTCATGTACCGTATTGATGTATTGGTATTCTTTGCTTATGTTCTTCTGGTGATATGCATTCTAGTTCTAGTAATGGACACCGGAATAATGTCTCAGGGACATACTCCAACGAGCTATCACACATGCTATGGTTGGACTGAGGATGTCGTGTGGCCTGAAGCGGGCGAAGCCCGGCGGCAACGTGGGCTCATCAAACAGGAGTAGGACCGTATACATGTACCATATCCTCACTACGTGAGGATATGGTACATGACGTGATGTGTTGGTGACTGGACGTCGAATGCTCTCACCTCGGCCTACTGATTGTCCCAGCATTTTGGAACCATGGAAGTCCTTGATACCATTGGTGGACAAAGTCATCGTGCTTTTTGGAAGGTTGCAGTGACATTGAAAACCCTCCATTCTCCCGCTATGCTTCTAATGCAAAAAGGGAAGTCAAGTGTGACATGACTATAAAATGTACACTTGCATACATTTATTTAGCATGGAATCACCTGTATTTGAATAAATACGCATCAGCACATCATGCACTTGGATATTTTTCATGAAATCTATTTCAATTATTGACTAAATGCCCGTCGACAATGGGTTGATGTAGGCTTATGAAGTTAACATCGTAGCTACATTGCATTGCTAAATCTTCGTTCATAAGTTCCAACATGATATCCAACATCATTGCGCGATGAACCCTCACATTTGCACAAAATGGACAGGGGATCAAGAGCAATGTTTGCATTGACGTTAAGGTTGCTACTCACACACATATAGTCATAGTGGAATAGAATAATGACCAGTGCCTCCACTCCCATGACCTCAAACGGGCAGGCGAACCTGAAGGCTAATGACGCCAGCACATTGGGTGCAGCAGTGGACATCACGACGTTCCTTTGCGTCATCGGGTCACTCATGGCGATGCACCATGCCTTCCACATTATAAAACGTAAGCACTACATGGACCCCAACGAGAACTTATTTAACAGAGATGTCGCACCTCTACCTCCTTTTCAAGTGGACGGGGATACAGAGTATATGACTGAAGACATTCTCGGACATTGACATTGCGAAAGAACGACCTCAGTATCTGGTCAAGTGGCATAGTTATGATGTCGCGCACAACAGTTGGGAGCCCTACGACAATCACTAGGATGATGATCGTTGGATCGACGGTTACTACTGTCGTCACCAACCTACATCTGGTTAGGTGCCAAGATGTTGCCGCTAAAAGGGGGCGAAGGGTTTCTTCCTTTACGTACACGAGTCCCTAAACTAGGTGACCGAGCATGTCGATCCTTACATTTATGGCCCACCGCACGTCGATTTCAGAATGTTTATGCGAGTCGGCCGAGGGAAATTTGGCCACCTTCCCCGACCTTCGGTGTTCCGTTCTCGAAGGTTCTTACAAGTTTGACCACTTTCCAGATTGGTTGACAGAAGTTTTAGAGTAGTATACATATTTTGATATTGTTCGGTTGACGTCTAGACGGAGCTAGGCTTTCATAAACCACGCCTCGATACTATTAAAGCCCCCTAAATTATCGGCCGGGCATCTCAAAGCAGCCGCTCACGGTATGACTGTTGTGATGCTGTCAGACATACACAGTTGTACAGTTGGTTGTGACCACTCGGCCGTGTCCATGCTCGTGCAGATCCCTGAGGCGGACCCAGCTGGAGACGGAGTCCCCTGAGGTGGTGCTCCACCCGCTGGAGGCAGCCTGGTAGCCTACCTGGTGTACCGGAGGGTTGCCACGACCTACGGACTGCGTTTGGAGACATTCAGGATTTTCTCGGTGGACAGCCCTGCCAGGCTGATTTGCATGTTTGTTTTCTTACACTCTCCGGCTGCTGCCGGACATAGGCGTGTGACCAGTCGTTGTGTCCGTCTTTTNTCAGACATACACAGTTGTACAGTTGGTTGTGACCACTCGGCCGTGTCCATGCTCGTGCAGATCCCTGAGGCGGACCCAGCTGGAGACGGAGTCCCCTGAGGTGGTGCTCCACCCGCTGGAGGCAGCCTGGTAGCCTACCTGGTGTACCGGAGGGTTGCCACGACCTACGGACTGCGTTTGGAGACATTCAGGATTTTCTCGGTGGACAGCCCTGCCAGGCTGATTTGCATGTTTGTTTTCTTACACTCTCCGGTTGCTGCCAGACATAGGCGTGAGACCAGTCGTTGTGTCTGTCTTTTCGTCTTGCATCCGTAGGATCAGACGGCGCTCCGTTTGGACACCTGTGCGCAGAGTTATGGCCAAAACAGTGGTTTTGGGCCGGTTCAGGACAGACAGGTGCCGCCGCGTGCGCCACCCGCTGTGAGCCGCGGCGGCTATTTATGCTGTGGACCTGTCATTTGTCAATTCTCTCTGCACATTCACTGCAATGCAGCTTCTGAGACTTGTCCTGTCTCTCCTAGTCTGATCCTTGCTGTTCTCGCACCCGCTTGCATGCTAGTGCGTTAAGCTCACTGGTCTGTGCCGCCACGTCAGCAGCAGCATTGCTAGGAAGCTGTGGTGAATCTTCTCATGGTATCAGAGCAGCGAGCCAGAGCTCGCATAGCTGCGCGGCAGAGACGCAGTGTTTGCAGCAGCAGTGAGCGACAGCAGTAGCACCCCTGAGTGGTAGCAGCAGCACAGCCCACCGCAGCAGCAACGGGTCCTGTGAGGGGAGCCACCACCACGCAGCAGTGGACGCGGCCACGACAGCCGCATCAGTCAACACAGCCGCGGCCTCTCCACCCACGGCCGCAGCAGACGTGGCCGTGACATCAGCCGCGGAAGCAACAGTGGCAGCGGCAAAAGGGAGCAGCTGCGGCAGCAGCAGCCGCGGCCTTGGCGGCAGCCGCGACAGCCAGCAGCGGCAGCATCAGCCGCGGCAGCAGCCAGAAGCCGCGGCAGCAGCCAGCAGCCGCGGCAGCAGCCAACAGCGGCTGCAGTAGCAGCAGCAGCAGCCGCGGCTGCTGCAGCAACAGCGCAGCAGCGCAGCGCAGCAGCAGCCGCTGCGTAGCAGCAGCGGTAGCGCGGCAGCGCAGCAGCGCAGCAGCAGCAGCGGCAGCTCAGCAGCGGCAGCACAGCGCAGCAGTGGCTGCGCAGCAGCAGCGCAGCGCTACCGCGGCTGCGCGGCAGCGCAGCAGCGTAGCAGCAGCAGCGCAGCAGCAGCAGCAGCGCAGCAGCGCAGCAGCAGCAGCGGCAGCACAGCAGCAGCAGCGCAGCGCAGCAGCGGCAGCGCAGCAGCAGCGCAGTGCTGCCGCGGCTGCACAGCAGCAGCGGTAGTGTAGCGGCAGCAGCGCAGCGCAGCAGCGGCAGCGCTGCAACAGCGTAGCAGCGCAGCGTAGCGCAGCAGCAGAGCAGTAGCAGCGTAGCACAGCAGCATCAGCAGTGGCAGCGACGACGCCCGCAGCCCACTGCTGACGTGAGCAGACCCCTGCTAACGTCAGCGGTGAGCACGCTGACATCATCACAGACTTGGTGATTTTTTTTTACAAAAAGTCAAATTTTGCCAGCGTTTAAATTCCTCGAGAAACGCTGACGGTTCTGTGTTCGGACGACTTTTGCACCGCCTCAGCATGGAGTCAAGCAGCTCCAAGGGCAAGGAGCTGAAAGACACCGTCACGAGCGGGGTTCGCAGCCCACGCTCAAAGGCAATTGACTTCCTATTTGTGGAGCAATCATCTCTCCGCCAGCGCCAGGATGAGCAGTCAGCGATTGTGCGGCAGATCCGCGATGCCTTGGTCTCTCTGTCTAGGACACCGGGACATCAGCCCGGGAACGAGAGAGAGGCAACCCCATTGGGCCAGGAGTCTGCTGGTCTCGTTGCCGCTCCTGCGCAGAGACGGGAGTCCATTGTCGAGGAGTGGGATCAGGCTCCCCCTCCCACTGGGGAGGATGCGCTTCGTCGGCTGATGGAGCAGATGAGTAGCCTGCGCATTGAGACGCCGGCGCCCAGTCCGAGGGGAGAGCAGCAGCAGCAGCAGCAGCATCCGGAGCGGCAGCAGCAGCAGCAGGTCGACCCACGTCAGGCCTCAGGTGCCGCTGGGGGAGCAGCATTGATGCCTCTCATGCCTTTCCCACGTCCGCTCCTAGCACCACCTGAGGTCCAGCTCCCCACGGAGCGACGACCTAAGGACTTCGAGACTTCCCCGCCTCGCTATGACAGCAAAGCGGGGTTTGAATGTTGGGAGGTGCTGTTTCAAGTATGGGCGGACTCGGAGGGGGTCTGGCCCTACTACCACAGCCAGTACCAGACGGCTGATCCGCTCCAGTCCCTTACAGCAGCGCGTGCCATGCGTGGACTGCTGTACGTGGTTCCACAGGAGACAGTGGTCGACCTCCGCCCTTTCCTTGGCGCGCCTGGGACTGGAGCAGGCGCAGACCCGCGCCGCGGCTGGGAGCTGGCGCTGACCCTATTTGCAGCTGAGACTCACGCGAGCCGGTCCGCGCGTCTTCGCGAGTTCCACTCTCTTCATCAGGGACCCTCGGAGTCGGCGGCTGATTATTGGCGTCGGGCCATGCACCTGTACACTTGCCTGGGCACCGGAGGCGGCTCTCAGCTCTGGGCGCTGGAAACCATCATGTTGGGAGTGCGCCCTGAGCTCACAGACACCTTCTCCCGCCTCGACCAGGATGTCCTCGCATCCATGTCAGACACCCTGCAGCTACTGCCCTGGGCGCAGCGGTACTTCATCCAGGTCGCGATGGCTGACGAGGCAGCCCGCGCGCATCGGCAGGGCGCCATGGTCGCAGCAGCAGTGGGAGCGACGTCCTCTACGCCTTCCACACCGTCGTCCGCCTTCACCCCCACCAGCTCCACCTCTCCCTCTCCCGCCTCCTCCCCTGTTGCTCCGACAGCCACTGCAGCAGTTGTGAAGGGGAAGAAGGGGAAAGAGAAGAAGGGACCGCAGCAGCCTTCTGGTGGCACCGGACGGGCTGTCCGCTGCCACAACTGCGGCGGACCTCATCGCTACACTAAGTGTTAGCAGGAGCTGGACTGGGCGAGGATCACCCGCGGTCTTCAGGCAGCCCACGAGGAGCGGATCCGCACTGGAGCAGCAGCCCGTGCCGCGGCGACCTCGGGTGCAGCACCGGCGACAAGCCCACCGCCATCCGGGGGGAGCACCACCCCGGACCCAAGGGACCAGACCATCGCAGAGCTACGTCGACTGCTGGCACTTCGCTCTCAGGGAGGTGCGAGTGTGCTGTCACAGCCGAGTGGTCCACAGACTGCCTGTCCATCTGTGTTTGTTGCACGTGGTCATGCTTGTGGGGGGTTGCGTCACCTGGTGAGGATGAGTCTGACAGCACAGAGTGGTTGGATGAGTCGCATCGTCGTGCATTGTCCCGCTGTCCTGCCACACCTACTGAGCGACCAGCAGAGGCAACGTGCTCCGTTGCTCGTTGCACCGTGACCACCACAGGTCGTGAGGCGAGTGGCCACTGGATCATTGACTCAGGGGCCACTCACCACATGACCTGCGACCGTACCGCCTTTGTCGTGCTTGGTCCTGTTGGGTCTGTTCGGTCAGTGCGGACAGGTTCTGGGCAGTCACTACCTGTTCAGGGGACAGGGGTCGTACGGTTTGATGGTCCGTCTGGTCTCGTGTACCTCTCTGACGTGCTTTTCGTGCCTGATCTCGAGCTCAGCTTGCTCTCTGTCTGTGCCTGCACGAGGATGGGTCTCTCTGTTCACCACTCCTCTGATGATGGCACGATCACAACACTTGACACTTCCACGGTTGTGTTGCGTGCCACTGTTGTGGATGACCTGTATCGCATAGGGCGCTGCTCTGCCCCTGCCTCTTCCCCTTGCTCGTCTGCTTGCATCTTTGTCACGGGGGTGTTGTCTCCTGACCAGCAACGCCTGTTACATCGGCGCCTGTGTCATGTGGACACGGACACTGTGTCCAAGCTCATCCGTACACAGCCCGCCCTCGGTCTTGACGCGGCTTCCTTCGAGAAGCCGCCTAAGACCGACTGTCTGTTCTGCGCTCAGGGTAAAATGCATCGCTGCACTTACCCTGTCTCCGTCACTCGCGCGCAACGTCCCCTGGAGCTTGTCCACTCAGACCTCCTCGGACCTCTCCCTGTCGAGTCTGTCGCTGACCGTGGTCGGTATGTCCTTACCCTCACAGATGACTTCACCCGCATGCGGTGGGTCTACTGCCTCCGCCACAAGAGCGATGTCGCTCTTGCCGTGCGCTTGTGGCTCGTGATGGCTGAGCGTCAGTCTCGTCACTCCCTTCACACCTTCCGCTCTGACCGCGACGGTGAGTATCTCGGTGAGCTGACCACTCACTTCGCCGAGCTTGGTATCTGTCACCAGCTCTCGGCGCCTGCTACGCCACAGCAGAACGGTGTGTCTGAGCACTGGAACCGCACCATGGAGGATGCGGTTCGCGCTATGCGCGCTGAGTGCGGTCTCCCGGAGTCATTCGCCTTCGAGGGCTTTGCCTACATGACGTGGGTCTGGAACCGCCTCCCGCATGGTCCCTTGCCGGACCACGTCACGCCGTATGAGCTGTGGTTCGGTCACCGTGCGGATCTCAGGCTTGCTCGCGTCTGGGGTTCCTTGGCTTGCGTCTGGTACACCGAGGACCAGCAGGGGTCCAAGGTCTCTCCGCGCGGCCGGATGTGTGCCTTCCTCGGTGTCTCCCCACACTCCAAAGCGTGGCGTTTCTGGGATGCAGCACGACACCGTATTGTTGAGTCGCGCGGCGCGCTGTTTTTTGAGGCACTGTCGTACCGCGACCTGTCTGCCATCCTCACCCAGGCAGCGTCTCACGTTCCCACCTGTGAGGCCTCCCGTCGGCTGGGGGAGTCTGCCCCACAGGGTGAGTCCGTCCGGGGTGCCTCCGGGGTGGGACCGTAACTGGTCACCATTGACCCGGCTATCATTGCTGTTGGGCCTGTGGTATCTACGCCTGCCTCGCTTACGCCTGCCGCGACTGCATCGCCCGCGCCTGCCACGACTGTCTCGCCCGCGCCTTCCGCGATTGCCTCGTCTCCTGGCTCGCCTGCTTCCGTGGTGCCTGCCTCGCCTGCGGGAACTGCACCTACCTCGCCGGCGGGCGCTGCACCTGCCTCACCTACGGGAGATGCACCTACCTCGCCTGCGCCTGCAGCGCCTGCCTCACCCACGCCCACCGCGACCGCCTCGCCCGCGCCTGCCGCGACTATCTCGCCCGCGCCTCCAGCGCCTGCTTCGCCAGCGCCTGCCGCGACTGACTCGCCCGCGCCTGCAGCGTCTCCAGACGCAGTGCCTGCCCTCCCTGTGCCTGAGCCATCGGTCAGCTCAGGCTCTAGCTACTCCCGTGGGCCAGGTGGACGTCTCCGCCCACTGGCCTCACGTGCACCTCCTACTGCGGTTGCGCCACCCAGACAACGCACGCGCAGCGTGCACAGTGGTGACCCTGGCATGAAGGCTCTCGGCCTGAGTGTCCAGGGCACCTACACGGAGGTGCACCCAGCCTGTCCCATAGGGCACCAGCTGATCGCTGACGAGCACGAGGCTGCACAGGCAGCTGCCGCTGACTTGGTTGTGGTCCGTCCGACCCGCGAGGCGTGTGTCCTGGCCACCCGGAGCTCTCCTTTGGCGGTCCCCGATCCAGACACGTTAAAGGAGGCGCTCTCAGGAGATGATGCTGAGCAGTGGCGAGCCGCCTGTGAGGACGAGCTCAGGGCCATCCGTGAGCACGGAGTCTTTGAGCTGGTCGACCGTCCTGAGGGACGGAAGGTCGTGCAGGCCAAGTGGGTCTTCCGCAAGAAGGTGAAGCCTGACGGCTCACTGGACCGCTATAAGGCCCGCTTGACTGCCAAGGGGTTCTCTCAGGTTGAGGGGGTGGACTTCACTGACACCTTTGCCCCTGTTGGTCGCATGACCACAGCTCGCGTGCTGCTTGGTGTGGTCGCCCATCATGATTGGGAACTGCNCGCGAGGCGTGTGTCCTGGCCACCCGGAGCTCTCCTTTGGCGGTCCCCGATCCAGACACGTTAAAGGAGGCGCTCTCAGGAGATGATGCTGAGCAGTGGCGAGCCGCCTGTGAGGACGAGCTCAGGGCCATCCGTGAGCACGGAGTCTTTGAGCTGGTCGACCGTCCTGAGGAACGGAAGGTCGTGCAGGCCAAGTGGGTCTTTCGCAAGAAGGTGAAGCCTGACGGCTCACTGGACCGCTATAAGGCCCGCTTGACTGCCAAGGGGTTCTCTCAGGTTGAGGGGGTGGACTTCACTGACACCTTTGCCCCTGTTGGTCGCATGACCACAGCTCGCGTGCTGCTTGGTGTGGTTGCCCATCATGATTGGGAACTGCACCAGATGGATGTGAACAATGCGTTCCTCCATGGCACCTTGGAGGAGGAAAACTACATGGTCCAGCCACCTGGGTTTGAGGTCGAAGGCAACAAGGTCGGGCGCTTGCGCAAGGCCTTGTATGGTCTCAAGCAGTCGCCCCGGTGCTGGAACCAAGAGATCACTCGCACCCTCACGCAGGCTGGATACGTCTAGAGCGACGCCGATCCGTCACTCTTCATCCGACGGACAGCCGAGCACCTCACTGCCATTCTGGTGTACGTGGACGATCTCCTGATTGCATCTACTTCACTGGAGGCCGTGAAGGAGGCCAAGGCAATCCTGCAGGCCGCCTACAGGATGAAGGACCTCGGTCCAGCGGCTGTTTTCCTCGGGATGGAGATTGTGCGTGACCGTCGTCGACGGACACTCCTCCTCCATCAGGCACGATACGCACAGGTGGTGGGGGAGCGGTTTGCTGACCTCCTTGCCGCTGTCCCCACCGCCTCGTCACCCATCACTCCCAACGGGCAGGACGCTCTGAAGGTGACAGACCCAGCCGATCTGGGCGAGGCTGTGGACGTGACCCTGTACTTGCGCATCATTGGCTCACTNCAGTCAGTCCCCTCGGGCTCGCGCTCTGCACGCAGCTTTGCGAGTCGTCCGGTACGTGGTCTCCACACCGTATCACGGTCTCTGCTTTCGGAGACAGTGCTCGGTTGTGGTAGATGGCTACACCGACAGCGACTGGGCGTGGAGTCCTGATGGACGCAGCCGCACGGGTTACGTGTTCCTGCTTGGTGGCACCGCTGTGTCTTGGCGCAGCGTCAAGCAAGGGTGCATTGCTCGCAGCTCCTCAGAGGCTGAGTATGTTGCTCTGGGCGCTGGCGCCGCTGAGGCAGTGTGGCTGCAGCGGCTGTTTCAGTGTTTGGGTCAGTCGGTGCCTACCATCATCCTCCGCTGCGACAACCAGAGTGCTCTCGTGATCGCTGAGAACTCTGGTGTGTTCCACGCACGCACGAAGCACATCGCTGTCGAGTATCATTTCGTGCGCGATCTGGTGGAGAGACAGTTCATCTCCATCGTCTGGGTGGGCACAGACTTGCAGCGCACTGACTTTCAGACCAAGGCACTGGCTCGTGGGAAGTTTCTCGGGGCTGTTCGTTCCGTCGGTTTGCGACCCCTGTCTGAGAGTGGGTGACTGTCCGGATCTCTGTTGAGCACTCTGTGTTGCACCGGCACGCGTTTTGCACGTGTATGGACATGCGTACCATCGGGTCATGGGGGAGTGTTGTGATGCTGTCAGACATACGCAGTTGTACAGTTGGTTGTGACCACTCGGCCGTGTCCATGCTCGTGCATATCCCTGAGGCGGACCCAGCTGGAGACGGAGTCCCCTGAGGTGGTGCTCCACCCGCTGGAGGCAGCCTGGTAGCCTACCTGGTGTACCGGAGGGTTGCCACGACCTACGGACTGCGTTTGGAGACATTCAGGATTTTCTCAGTGGACAGCCCTGCCAGGCTGATTTGCATGTTTTTTTTCTTACACCCTCCGGTTGCTGCCGCAAATTGGCGTGTGACCAGTCGTTGTGTCCGTCTTTTCGTCTTGCATCCGTAGGATCAGACGGCGCTCCGTTTGGACGCCTGTGCGTAGAGTTATGGCCAAAACAGTGGTTTTGGGCCGGTTCAGGACAGACAGGTGCCGCCGCGTGCGCCACCCGCTGTGAGCCGCGGCGGCTATTTATGCTGTGGACCTGTCATTTGTCAATTCTCTCTGCACATTCACTGCAATGCAGCTTCTGAGACTTGTCTTGTCTCTCCTAGTCTGATCCTTGCTGTTCTCGCACCCGCTTGCATGCTAGTGCGTTAAGCTGACTGGTCTGTGCCGCCACGTCAGCAGCAGCATTGCTAGGAAGCTGTGGTGAATCTTCTCAATGACCTCGACGTGTCGGTTGGCTGGAGTGCCGATGTTTCAACACATGCCTCATTATGACCCTTGTCATTGCGTACACGTGCTCGAATTGTTCGAGGAACTTCATATAATTAAAATTTATTCCTCATAAGAATCACCCATTGGTTGCAATTCCTTGAATTTTCTTTTGCTCTGCACCTCATCCCCTTGAACCACGTACGTTCCCCTTAACGTAACACAAGGTTGCACTCATGATATATATATATGGACACATATATATATGTATATATTTAGATCTATATTAGTCCAAAAAGTTACTTAGAGATCTTAAATGTGTCATTGTGTATGTAATTTGAAAGCATGAATTTGCATCTTCATGCTAGGAGGTGGAGGACTGGGTTTGATTTCCTTGTAAAGATAGAAGTGCTTTGTTTTGTTGGCAGCTTCTACCGAAGGGATGAGAAACTGGGGGGTGGAAGTTCGCATCAGCGTCGGCGTTGGCAATCTAAGGTTGAGGTATCCCGCCCGTGCTGTTGTTGGCGCGACGTCAGGTGTCGCTTCCAATCACGCGTCGGAAAGGGCTTCGAGTCGCACCATTTTCGCGGGTTTCATTGTGGCTGCTGTTGTCGACGAGTGCATGGTGGGTGTTGGGTGTAACAGCCGGCAGCACTATGGGTCTGTGCCCCGTTGACGTCATCACATTTGATGTGTTGTTTTCATTTCGTCATGTTTCCAGAGGAACACACCGTGCACTCTATATTTATCCGGGTAAGTGTGAAGTATCTAGTTCTTTCATGGAGAAACGTCCCTGACGACAGAAATGAATCCTAGGAAGGTTTGGGATTGGTTGTTTCTTTTCTCCGGAGCTGTCGGAGACACCAAATACTGGCCTTGCGCGAATGGTGGACGACATTTTTCGAGGTTGCGAAATGCCTTCTGCTATTAACTACAAGGCGTATTTGTTGGCAGGGGACGTCTTTCTGCGTTCCGGAGGTCTGGAGCCGCTCGATCGTGAAGCATCTTCCAAAAAACACTTCAATCGTATGGCCCGAAATGAGGCATCCTCGAATGAAATATTCGCTCTGCTTAGTAGCGAAAGCTGGTGATGAAGATGTTATTGCAGCTTAGGCGCGAGAAGTGTTCCAAGGAATGCCATCGCTGATTTGGTGTCTCTTGCGACAGGTCGCCCGCCAGTTTTGCTGTGAGCTCTGATTCCTCGTTACACGTCTGCTGAAAAGGTTTGCGTGTCCGAATCGGATGCTTTGACACGCCCAGCGCCGAGCATTTCGGTCATGTGATCTTTCGCACTAATTCTAGCTTCGTAGAACTTTCACTCGTTGGACAGGCGTTGTTCCCCCTCCCGCCTACATGTGAAAGAGTTATCGTGCGCACTCGGTGTATCTGTTCTTCTCCTAGTAATCAGAAAGGAAACAGATCTTATGAGAGGGAACTGTTGATGCTGCTTCAAATATTTGTTGCCCGTTCCCTACCATCCGATCGGTATCACCAGTCACATCCCCCCCCCATCCCC
>SZWC01001457.1:137020-149860 GCA_023375785.1 Penium margaritaceum
AGCGCAGGATGATCGAGGCGGATGACGCCACACAACAGAATCAGCTAGCAGAGAGTTCAGCGGGGGGAGACATTCGCTGTGACACAGACTCTTCGTCAGAGGAGGATTGGTCCGATGCTGAGTCAGAGTCGGGGATGGAGTTGGTGATCGTTGATGTTTTGGCGGATGACGTGACGACGGCCGATGCCGGAGCTGCGCCCGACGATGCGCACGCTCCTGCATTAGCTGGCGTGGAGACAGCTGCCATGGTCCCAGGAGCAGCAGCAGGAGGAGCAGGTGATACAGGTGCTGATGCTCGGCCCACAACAGACGCCCAGGTGGTTCTGGCAGATAGTGCTGGGCAGCAGGAGGAGGTGATTGACTGCCAGGTAGACCTCCTCGATGAGGACCAGTCGTCCATCGTGGAGCGGTCGGACGCAGGGTCGGAGGTAGACATAGAGGCCCAGTGCGCTGCCGTTCTTGCAGCAGCCGCGGCTAGAGCACGCGATAGCCTCTCGGTGAGAGCAGACGTCCGCGTGTGCGACATGGAGGATGCAGAGCGAGCTACAGACATCCGACACCCCGCTACCCTGACCGGTGTCGTTGACACCTCGGGTACAGTTTCTCTACCCGAGCGCCTACGCTCCCTGGTCGACGAGCATGAGGCAGTGGTGGCTCTAGCGGAGGCGCACGTGCAGAGTCTCATGGCCGAGCTCCGGGAGGCCAGCAGCCGTTGGTACACTACAGATGCTTCTGCACGACAGGTTGCTGAGATGTGCATGGAGGATGTGCACACCCGTCTCGAGGCTGCGGAGTGGTCCCTACAGGATGCACGTTGGCGACGGGCGGACGCACAGCAGCAGGTGGACGATTGGTTGTGCACCAGGGGCTCGGCGTTTACACCGACGGATGACGACGTCTGGCCACCTGACACCCGAGTGTCAAGTGTGTCAGCAGCAGCCGGTGACTCCGCAGCACCACCCCCTTCTTGTGCAGCTGCTACAGATGCGGACGCGCTGAGTGGTGGCGACCCCCTGCCAGCAGCTGGTGATCAGGTAGCAGCTGAGTCGCCTGTTGGCGTGGAGAGCTTCCTACGCGACGAGGAGACGAGGATGCAGGAGGCANACGCCGTAGATGCAGCTGGCCAGCAGGCTGCCGCAGCAGAGCTCGACGAACTGCACACGCGTCTCGACGCAGCGCAGTCCGTGTGGCAGCATGCAGCCCAGCAGCTGGCATACATACGGGAGGCAATGCAGTTGGAGGGGGCCCTCAGCCGTGCCCTCGTCGCAGCACCAGGTGACGACAGCAGTGGCGACTACAGTGGTGACGACGACGACAGCGATGACGATGCCGTGGAGTGAGGCTATGTGCATGCACATCCCACCNATATCCGGAGACATTCTTCCGGAGTCACGAGGAGACCTTGTTTCTTTGTCTCTTTGCATGATGTTTGACACGTGTGTGTGATTGCGTTCGTGCATGGTCGAGACCCGGGCACTTGGTGGTGCGCACCATTGTCACGAGGAGACCTTGTGCTGTGGCATGCTTGATTGGTGCTTGCCATGTTTGGTTTCCCGAGTCATCCTGTCCTGTCTTTGCTCAGCCATTGTGGCCTTGACGGTTGTGTCAGCCAGGGGGAGTGTTGGTATGTGTGGCTTCCACCCGTCATGAGCCACAGCCGTGGCAGCTACGGGTCCAGCTGGCGCCGGAGCACTGACGGTTGGTGGATCCAGCCACTAGCAGCTGCCAGACGGTTGCCACGACGTCCCGGGTGCTTGCTCGGGTGCTCTGCAGTTTTTCTGCAGGCGCTGGAGTTTTCTCGGTGGACTGGCTCTTGAGCCTGATTTGCATGTTTTGTATTGCCCGTTCACCGATCGATGCCGGACTTGTGCGTGTGACCAGTCGTAGCGTCGGGCTCGAGATTATGAATCTCTAGGTTCCGACGGTGTTACGTTTGGATGTCTGTGCGCAGAGTTGCGGCCAAAACAGTGGTTTTGGGCCGGTTTTAGGACAGCTCTTGGACTGCCGCGTGCGACACCCGCCGTGCGCCGCGGCAGGTATTTATGCCCTGGACCTGTCATTTGTCATTTCTCTCTGCAATTATATTCAGTTTTGAGTTTCCTGACACTCTGTTCGTGTCCCAACCCAGACCCTTGCAGTTTTGTTTTTAACTTGTGACTGTTGTCACACGCTGACCTGGCGCTGACGCCTAGTGTCGCGGCAAGTGGTTAGGAAGGTTCTAGGAAACTTCTCACTTCAAACAATATCAAAACAAGGTAGCTTCCCGAGTGTGGATAGTCCAACCTATAACAATATTCTAAACTCAAAATTGTGCAAATTTCCAAGAAACAACCATAAACTACTTAAAAAATGTTTAATAGATGAAGGAGAAAATTATGCCGAGTGCCGACTTCGACCCCCCTCTTGACGCGAACTGCCTCCTGTTGGGATTGATAGCTGGATGCTGCCGTACTCCTTCCTGGTTGTTCGGAGAGGCCTATTCCGGATGCGCACTCCCATCGTATGTCCATGTGACGGGGGAGAATGTACATGATTAAGGCTCTCAAAATAAATGCGGACTGTCGAGAAGCAAAACAGATGAATGGTGGCATCGATTTGTCCGTCACCGACGAATGTAACAAACGAAACGACTTGACGAACCAGAAGCGCGCCATACACACCGCAGGCCAATAAGAGGCGAGAAGCGGATCTTGCATGATGCGTGCTTCGATGTTTCTCACAGGTGCGTCATTTTTGGGTACTGTTTTTTTATAATGTGCAAGTACTTGTCTACGTGAAAATTCGCTGAAACTACAGAACATGCACAGTTGTCGCCATCAATAAGCATCGCTGTCTACTCGGTCATTACATTAGTACATGGGAGACAGGTTTCTACCGATAGCAGGTCGTGGTATATATGCGGCTTGGAATTAGGCATAAATGAGATATCAGAATCCGAACAAGACATTTTTTGTGTACCAGCCTTCAAAACAGGCACTTACTATCGTCACGATTTGAACTCGTCACTTCACGTCTAGGCGAGTCGCAAACCGAGCAGTTCGCATATATTCGCACATAGATGAATTAACTTCAAATAAATCACATAAAAAATAAATACGATGTCATAAAAGGTGTAACAAATACGACGGGATCCTTGGCCGACTAGGCCAAAACCGCGGTGCTTGAAGGTCTCCGACCCTCAAGCCATCTGGTCTCACCGTCCACAGTCCCAGGTGACCCCTCTCCAGCCACGTGGCTCCTTCGACCGGTCGGAGTGGCACTGCCACGCTACAAATGGGGACACATGTGAACTTCATTCATTAAAGTCGCAACAATCATGGGCATAAATGTAGCAGCAAGAGCACAAATGAGGTTATGGATGGGGTCCCCTGTTTTGAACAAGCGCACCACGTAAGCATTCAAGGCATAACTCACACGTCGAGAAAACCTCACCATGACTTTAGAAAAGGGGGGGGGGACTTGCGGGCGCACCTTTAGAAATATCCAGTGTCATAAAAACAGTTGACCAATGTCACAACATGAAAATGCCCTACTTCACTTAATGCATACATCCCTGTTTTGGAAGTATTTGTCTTCTCCTACTTATACAAGAGACAATTTACATATCTGCCTGTAGCTGAGGACCCGTTCGGCTCTCCCTCCTCGCTGACGCGAGGGTTGGTTGTGCACCACCCCTCGCGTCAGCAAGGCTGGCCAACGGCCAACACTTCGCTGGCCGCTGGCCAGCTGGCTGCCGGCTGGCTGGGTTGCCAGCGGACGGTCAAGTGACAGGCCGGCCACCCGCCGGCGAGCCACCAGCCGCCGATGGAGCTGATGGGTCGATCGGTGGCCAGGAGGCCGCGATGCCTCGAGGGCTGAGGCCTGTGGCCTCGTGCCCTCGCCCTCGCTTGCCCTCCTTGCTCGCGAGAGCAAGCGAGCACGAGGGATAGAGTAAGAGCGAGGAGCGAGGTGCGCACGAGAAAAGCCGGCACGAAATCGCCATTTGTGCCTCGCACCCGACGATTTCGCACTGACACATCAAAAACGAAACTCGAGTTCGTTTAGGTTGAATTACTAGTTTCGACACCGAAAACTCATGCAAACTCACGAGTTCGGGGTAATACCACCTCGTTCCGAACCCAGAACGAGGGGGTGAGGTAAAAACGGAAATGGGCCTCCACAGACTTGAAATATTCAAGTCTCCCTGCACGGGTTGTTGATGACGATTGTCCCCATAATGACGCTGAGGGGAAAACCCCTCGAGCGAGCTCTGGATGCCATTCAGCGAACTCCGATGGCGACCTAAGTGCAGGAGCTGGAGACACAGCCGTTAAAGTGGTTTTTAGAGAAGGACGACCCTTGCGACCAAGTGTGTGACGGTTCCAACGGCTACGCCAGATATAAAACACCGCAAGCAGATGAAGCAGCAGCAAAAATGCCACAGGGGAGTAGGCCGTCTACACTCATCCGTTTCAAGCATCATTAAGTGCGTTAGAAAGCTCTTGAGGAGCTCTTCTTCACCCTCCTCCTTCCTTTGGACTTCCTCTTATCTTCAGGGGACTAGTTGAACTTTTGTGGGACGGGGTGGGGAGTACCCACCTTGTAACGTGGCAGTGCCACGCCGACCGGTCGAAGGAGCCACGTGGCTCGAGCGGGGTCACCTGGGACTGTGGATGGTTAGACGGGATGACTTAAGGGTCGGAGACCCTCAAGCACCGCGGTTTTGGCCTAGTCGGCCAAGGAATCTGTCGAATCCGTTGCACACCCCCAAACCACCAACGGTTCCGCTCCGTTCAAGACTCCTTCCGTCCTCCTTCATCCAAAAATTGGGACAACGTCCTTTCCCAAGATATGGGGCTCTTTGCTCTTGTTTTATGAGCGGCACTCACATTTCCTGTCATTCCCTTGTATCTTAATTTTCTATTTTCCTAGATTCCAGTTGCTACCAATTGCCGTGAGTTACGGCTTAAGAAGACTCGTTTCAAAATCCACGGCCTTGTGCCGACCGTTGCGGCCTAGGAAAATAGAAATAAAATCTATAATCGTGAAAGCAAGGAGACTTCGGGAGGCGATTCCTCCTTGAAGTTGTTGGCTCATCCTCACAACGGTCTTCACGTGCTAGTTGCACGGGTGACGAGATGGCAAGTGCCGGACCGTCCAACACCAACAAGGTGGTGACGGCCCTGCCACACGCCCTCGGCGGACTCCAAAATTTGGGAGGCGCCACCGCAAGCACGGTTTCCAAACTAAAGGCAACCGTACAGCTAAAGGCAACCCTCGCTACACTCGGTGACACCGAGAAGTGTAAGGAAGCCGAGAAAGTGCTTGACGAGCACGTCGACGTACACGTGAGAGAACCCCACGCAACGGAGGACGCGCTCGAGGAGGACCACCTGGGCGTGGACCCCGACGAAGAGCACGATGCCAACGATGGCGAAGGCAAGGACGATCGGGATCATTGCCATCCTCGTGCGGCGAGCTCAAGCCGATCGCTCGAGAAGGGCAAGACGCTCGCCTGATCACCTGAAGCTGCCGACAACAGCGAGGCTGCAGATAGGAGCAAAGGCACTGAGAGCAGCCACACAAGAAGCTTTCACGAGAACGAGCCAGATGATGTCGAGGCAACTTGTGACTACCGCCGGAGGCTTGCTGAGTTGGCTCCCAAGGCGGCGGGTCGACTCAAGATCACCACTGATGATGGAGGTGCAGCACAACCCGAAGGAGTGCGGGCGGACCCCCCTTCCTACAATGTGGTTGCAATGGAACAAGGCAATGTCTGCTTGAGCGTCATTGCTGACGATAGCCTCCTCCAGAAGGTGGGACTCCTTGGAGGCATGTACGCAAATCGTACCCTCCTGTAGTGGGTAAAGGTGCACGGACAGCGCGAGGTCCTTGCGGCTATCGTCGACGCTCTAACGACATTAGTGCTAATATTACGTTCGCCAACCTACTGGCCCACGTTGGGTAGAGCATCACGGACCTCAGTCGTGATCGTCAGTTGCAGTGCCTGGCCGCTCAAGAGGAAGCCCGTCGATGCGATGACCTCCACAAGGCATTGCAGCGCGTGACGAGGTGTAGATGGAGCACCGATCACAGTGGACCGTAGGTGCTCATGCAATAGCTAGTGGCAGCGAGGACTTTTCTACCTCAACGACCTCGGGGCCGATCATGAACACGTCCTTTTCCCACAGTGTGGAGATCACCCGGAAGGACATGAAGCAGACCGATTCGTCGCATCTACAAGGCTCAACCCAGTCAGTGAGACGATCTTACCACGACAAGGCTTGAAGACAAGCTCTTCAAGTATGTGGTCAATGAGTGGGGTACGCAGCAACCGCACCTCGTGTGGCAGTCCATGCCGTGGGAGACCTTTTGTGCCATGATGCACAAGAAGTACACCCAACGTTAGGAGGTACAACGTGCCTTCCACAATATCAAGGACTTCAAGTTTCTGGGTAGATCGCTTGAGGCTTAGTTGAGGGAATTCACTACACTCGTGGAGGAAGCCGAAAGCTTCAACGAAGGCGATGGGTCACAGAGCTTCAAGTACTCAGAGTGCCTACTGCTTGAGTACTTGCATGAGTGTCTTGCCTGCGAGAAGCTGAAGGACAAGACCACCACAATGGGAACCGGCCAGGCTTGGACAAGCTGGAGGATGTTGCGTGACTACATGAGTGAAGTATGTTTGGCGAACCCGAAGCACTACTCGGATGCACGACCGAACGCGTGTGTACAGTAAGGTCGTGACATGCACATTGACGTTGCGAGGGCTAGAGGGGCAGCCGGGCAGTGGGCCGGGGCCAAGGACAAGCACCCTGCAAACCCCAAAGTCAAGAAGACTGGAATGCCGGGGGGCGAGGGCCGTTGGCCGAATTTTCCTTGACCGTCGGAGAAAAAATCGAGGTCTCGACACACGGTGGGCTATTTGTGTAATGACAGTGATGCCCACTTAAGAAGTTCAGGTACTCGTGTACGTCTGGTACGTAACACTATCATTGGATGGCATGCAGCGTCGACATAGCGTGTTCATTTGGATATAGCATTTTTTTGCATGCTCGCTGGATAGCGTTGATTGAGAGCGAAAAGTTCCATATTGGATATGGCGTGGTGAATGTGCGAAATGTGGATATGGCGATAGTTATCGAGAATTCTATGGATATATGGTCACTTCACCAGACCCCTGGGTAGTGACATTTTTGGCCCCTGATTGTGAGGGCTACCTCTTGATCCAATACAAGCCCACGGGTAGAACGAGGCTAAAACATGCGGTCGAGATTGGTCAAAAGGCAATGTAAAGGGATTTTGAGCCTCCAACGGATCCTGAAGGCTTAAATTATTCACAATCGAAAATATAATTCATTTATAAAGAAATCTCATTAACTAACCAGTATGTAGGAATTGTTGTGAATATGGTGGGAAAGTGTTTAGACTCTTACATACAAGGGATGATGATGGGTGTGCCTAATCCTCTTACCAAAAAAGGTGAAACGGTGTCGATTTAGTGACAGATCATGCTGAAAGAACAAGAATACTCTAAGGGGAGAATGAGGACGCCAATCGGGTCCACAATGATGTCACAAAAAATTCTACAATAAAAATAATAATGGCGGCCAGTAAGGCCTCTACAAGGAAAGGAAGCATTGCTCATTGGAATCATCTTGGCAGCAAAAGGGTCAGAGACCTCGTCGTTCTAGGTTCATGATGTTACGTCCCTAACCTACACGAGTTCCTAAAAAATGCACGTTGGCACCTCTTTCCTTACATTTAAGGCCCACCGCGCGTCGACCTCTCAACTTTAACATCTCTTTGCCAAACATTCTGGCCACCTATACTGGCGTTCATGTAGCGGGAGGGCCGGTTTGGTCCTCCAACCTTGCAATAGCGAGGGGGTACTTCACAACCACCTCTTGCTATTGCGAGGGCTACTGGTGGCCAGCTACTTGCTGGCCACCGGCTGGCTGGATGATTGACGAACGGTCATGTGACAGCCGGCCACACGCCGGCGAGCCATTAGCAACCGATCGAGCTGGTGGCCCTTTGGTGGCTGAGAGGCCAAGAGGGCATCGAGGGCGAGGCTTGTGGCCTCGTGGCTTCAACCTTGCTCGCCCTCCTTGCTAGCGAGAGCCAACGAGGACGAAGGTTAGAGCGACAGCGAGAGCAAGAATCACGCAAAACATTCGGTGCAAAATTACCGATCGTGCCTCGCATGCAACAATGTCACACCAAAGCGTCAAAATTAAACTCGAGTTCAACTAGAATGAACTGTGAGTTACTTAACCGAAAAATCCATGTGAACTCACGAGTTGGGGGTTATACTCCCTTTGTTGCGGACCCAGAACAAGGGGGTAAGTGAAAACAAAAATGGCCTCCGGAGATTCAAAGTATTCGAGTCTCCCTGCATGGGTAGTTGATGACGATTGGCCCCAAGAGTGTCTTCCAACTTCTTCCGACATCTCCTTCCCCCCATAAGGCTATCTAAATTTTTGTGGGACGGGATGGGGAGTTCTTAATTCCAAACCACGATTACACCTCCTTTCTCAAGATTCCCTACTCCCTCCTTCAACCAAAAATTGGAGCAGAATTTTCCTCAAAACCAGGGACTCTCACGACCAGAGAGCACACTTAAATGAAGTAAGGTGACACCTTGGCCATTTTTGGAGGCCTCCCCATTGAATGGGCACAAAGGGAGGGAGATGCCTCCAAGGAGGCGCAAGACGCGTCAAGAGAAGTCAAAAGGAGGCCATGGAAGGCCAGAAGACACAAGAGAAGACAGGAAAGATTATAGAGGAGTATGAGAGGTTGTCTAGTCTAGGGTTGTCCCCCTCTCTGCTCCCTCACTCTTTGAACGGTGCTCCATCTTCTTGTACTTCATTCACTCCTTGTCTTTGTTTTTGTTTTTCTAGGCTCAATAGCCACTTATCTAGTGCCATGAGTCACAGCGTAGGAAGTTAGCTAAACATGTGCGTGTTTGTATATGCAGTGGCGGCGTAGGAAAGAGTTTTTTCTACCACGTGATTGTGCCAACCATGACAGCCTAGGAAAGCTAAAACTTTACAGCGTGGTTGTGTCGTCCGCGCTGGTGTAGAAAACTAGAATACTTTTCTAGAGGCCTCACCAATCATGGAAGAAAAAACAAAAACCACGAGAGAGGACACCTCCAAAGTTGTAGGGTGATCCTCACAAGAGGGTCTTCACGTGCTAGTTGCATGCACAACAGAATGGCAAGTGTCGGACCATCCAAGAACAACAAGTGAAAGGTGCTGAAGGTATTGCCATACGTCCTCAGCGGAGAAGAGATTTTGAAGTCGTCGTCGCAAGCACGCTTGCCAAAGCAATGGCAACTGTTCCACCGAAGGTTACCCGCACTAAGATTGGCAACATAGACGAATAGCAGGATGCCGACGATAATGATGATCACGATGAGGATCGCGATCATCGCCATCATTGAGCGGCAAAATTAGGCCAATCACTCAAGAAGTCTAAGGTGCCAGCCAAATCGTAAGAAGTTGTCGACAACATTGAGGTTGTCAACAACAACAAAGGCGCCATAAGCAGCTACACGGGAAGTTCTTACAAACACGAGCTAGAGGATGCTGCGGAAAATAAATTCCCCCCCGCGTCAGAAGCTTGCCAAGGCCGCTGCCAAGGCAGCGGGACGGCTCACGATGAGTACCGGTGGAGGTGCGACACCACCCAGAGGAGTTGGGGTGCACCCTCCTTTGTACAACATGGTTGCAACAGGGCATCTCCACATCCCTTTGAGCATCGTTACAGATGACTGTGGAGATTTTAGGGATCAAAATCTCAAACTTCTGCACAACATGGTACATTTGGAGGCGGCACAATGCTCAACAAACCAAATTCGTGGATTAGCTTCAACTTCCGGTACCAACGCAGCCTTATTCGCATATTGCCATGGATTTTGTAAGAGATTTTCTCGCTACACCAAAAGGGTTTTTTTAATTTCTTTTGGAGGTTGAATGCTTCTTCAAGATGACGTACTTCATCCTGACCACCGATCAAATAACACAAATATTCGTGTCACATCCGTGGAGTCCTTTGGATGCACTGTCATGAATGATTGCGATGGGAGGTTCACCAGTCGAATCTGGCAAGAACCCACGAGTCGTTATGGCAGTCGGATGTAGCTTTCAAGAGCCCTCCATCCTTAGATTGATAGCTAGAGAGAGTACACCAATAAGACGCTTGAGTAGCTTGAGCCGACTATGTGAGAGTGACATGGAACTGACTAGGTGGTTAGTCTATCGGTTGCCAAGTTTTCCTACAACTAGGCAACATCTATTGTAGCGAAAAAAGTGATGTTTGAAGTTGTCTAAGATAATTTATTAACAACTCTTATTACACTACATTGTCCCATTAACATTACAGGCATTGATATCTGAGGACGATACTTTCACAATGTTTGAGACGAGACTCAACAGACACTCACAAGGATCCAAGCACTAATGAAGCAAGCAACCAAAGTTCATCGCGCAGACGGATTTGCACGTTTACGCTTGTAACCTATCGAGTAACATGGATATCAAGTTATGGGGACATGATTGTGTAAAGTTTTAACCTAAGTTGTTGGGACTATTTGCGATTGGAACGATGCGCTTACCAATCGTGTCCAAGCTCCCTCTATCCCAGAGCGTGACTGTCCAGTCAGACTTCCACGGTAGCAGTCTCAAGCCCGCGCGCGCGCTATGAAGAACCCAACAAGAACTTTTACGGATGTGCGATATCAACACCATCACCTATCGAAGTGGATGAGGATATGGAACATGACATAGAGGATATCCTTGGACATTGAGGACGAGGCAAAGTAACGTAGTATCTTCTCAAATGGCAGGGGAACAACAAAGAACAACATCTGGGAGCACTACAATAATCTTAGAGACATCCATTATCTGATTAACCGTTGTTTTAGCTGGCACTAGCCATCGCCAAGGGAATTATGGCCAAAATGATGGGGGAATTTTGGCAAATTAAGCTCACGTTTAGTGTTCCAATCTTGAAATTCTTGATAGTTTCGACAACCTTTTCCTTAGCACTGTTTTGACATCGTTTTGTTGACTTCGCGTCGACGATAAACTCTCATAAGGGTGCACCTCGCATATGCTCAAAACCCTTCAAAAGTTTAGCGAGATTTCTCGAGACAAGTGACATCGTGACCTTACAAAATTGTCACTCGTTAAGGACCTTTAACCTTAAGTATACCTCATCGTATGTGTGCGCTCAACTATTTCGACAATGGTCACTGAAGACTACTCGCTACTTATTTCAAATTAATTAAGTTTCTTCCATTCAAGTGTGCTCCGGTACCTTCTACTTGTGAAGGGGTAAAGGTTTGCACTGGCGTAACATTTCTGAAGCATAAGTTATGAAATCTCAAGTCTTTTGGCAAGTGGGTATATCTAGAGCACAAGATGTGTCACGGTGAGTTTTGAGTGATTTTCTACGTTTCATCATGAGAGGAAAGAAGCTTATGTGGTAATAAAGGTGGATGGCCATGCTTTATTATTCCATACCGTGATTTTTTTGCTTATGATTCTAGGTAAACAAGGCTTGTGCCCAATCTGTCTTCCAGGGGAAAATTGTAGGCATTTTTTTCCTTGTGCCCGATGCTTCTAGGCCTCACAGGTTCCTTTCAGAATTTCGCAATATTTTTGTTTTTGACCTTGATCTGGATCCTGCTAAAATTGTCTCGGACCCCTCAAACAACCGACCTTCAACATGGCTTGGCTTGGCTTGGCTTGTCTTGGATTGGCTTTTATTTCGACAAAATCTAGTATAATTCATCAATGAATATCAATGAGCAAAGCCATCATTATCTTTTACACCGAGATACCTAATCACAATCTTACGAGTGTTGCAACGACATGTGTGTGGTATCTTGTCCATGCATTATGCAGAAAAAGGAAGATAACTTAAGTATGAGTAATATTATATGAATATGAATTTTGGGGTAGTGTCGGTAGTATCAAGTTCCTTGTCAAAGATTCCAGGGATTTCTTCAAATTCTTCTTGTCTTCCACCACATGCATTGGCCTCTGTGACAACCGGAGGCCAAAACAAAAAGACGATGGATAAACGTGCTCGGCTCCGGCGCTACTTCCGGCTCCGGCGCAGCGCATGCAGAGCTTCCTCCGGGTGCCGTGATCCCCGTCGGCGGTGCGCTCCCCGTCTGCAAGCGCACGCGCACACCCTGATCGTGCCGTGAGGCTGTTCATGCCATGCTGGAATGTCCCGCCGATGGGCTCGGAGACGAGGCATGACGTTTCCTTCGGCCTGGCCGTACGCCCCCGAGTTCCTCAGTAGATGAGGCATGTCGTCGTCATCGACGACGATAGTGGAAAGCATGACGACGACGACATATGCGGACGACGGAGAGGATGACGAAATGACATCCGCTGCAGCCCTCATCCACATGCTGGAGCGCCTCTTCTCAGTCGCCTATGCTTCATTCAAGCTGCGATACAATCTCTACAGGGGGGGCTTGGGGACGGGAGGGTTCGCTCACGCGGAATTGACGCTGCCGCCCGCGATCGATTCTGGTGACTCACCAGAATCTCAACAGTGGCGAGATTCACCCGCGTCCGGCCGCACGCTGCAAAACGACGCCGGGCGCCGCCACTGCAACCTGCAGCGCAGGCCAGGACAAATTCCACTTCCTTTGTGGCCACGCCACCACCGGAACAAATTTTTCGTTGTTAAATTCTGCCGTGGCGGGACCGGAGAAGGCCACCGCGCTGAATTTGCCTGTTCGCCGACGATCCCTGCTTTCATGAATGAAGCCTCCCCTCACGTTTCTGCCAGCAGCTTCTTCTCGTGCGGGGGGGGGAGGGGGGGGGGGGGGGG
>SZWC01001457.1:198237-249456 GCA_023375785.1 Penium margaritaceum
GGGGGGGGGGAGTGGGACTTCGCCGGGGATTCCGGCGGACGGGCGTCCGTAGGAATCCCCGTGGAGTCGAAAATCCATGTTTGTTCTATTTTACATTTTTCTCAACTTAATACCCACGTATGATGTACAAACTATTGAAAAAACCACCCTCTCATTACACCCGGGGTTTTAGGGTTTATTTTTACGCGGGCACCTGGTGGGCCCCGCGGCAGCGGGGCCCAGCAGGTCCCCCTTTAACTCATGGGGAGTCTCGGACCCCCCATGCAAACTTCTTACAAACCACTTACGAAAAATCACAAACCCTTTTACTAACGAGTTTGTGATGATTGGGTCAAAAAATGTGACGATAGCATGTCGACGCCGCATCCATGCGACGTCGACATGCTATCTTTTGACAAACGAGGGGGGTATATTGTTAATCTTTTGCGCCTGCAAACTCGCGTACGCGTCGAAGGGGCGGATCAGGCTTATTGTTCCGACGTAGGGGCGGATGGGGCTTATTGTTCCGAGCGAGGAATCAGGATTATTGTCCCAAACGATGGGTATATGGTCATTCCGCCCAAAACTAAATGGGTAAACTTGTCCACGGCGACGACCTGACCAGTCCCCATGACTGGCTACAACGACGACGGCAGGTATGTATGACAAGAGCCAGGTCCACAAGCTAGTCTTCCAAATACGTGACGGTCAGCGATGACTGATAGATTGATCTGGCCGGCTAATATGACCTAAGCCATACTCCGATGTAACATAAGAGCCTCCACCTGTAGGCAGCGATGACGGCGCGATTACAATGGGCGTGCTGTTTCTGAAACTTTTCACATATGCTTTATTCTCTCGTCCAGTTGTCATCAGCTCATTAGCATCGACCATGCTGTAGAGAACAGGACCTCCGATCGAACTAGAGGGGAGATAAGACAATTGTTGAGAAAGAGGTTCAAAGCTGTTTTATGCTCCAAAACGGCATAACAGGAGGGCCAGGGGAGAGGCGCCACTCTCTCCCCTGACCCTCCACCAACTAACCTACCCTACTGTGCCTACTGTCTGTGGGTCAGGAGAGAGGACCAGGCCCATGCCTCCCCTGCCCATTCATTTGTACCTGTATTCGATGTTCACGATCATCAGGACCATGATATATGTTGAGTAGCTTGGCGCAATCTTGCCAAGAGGCTCCTGCAGTGAGAGACCGAGCAGAGCTCCAGGAAGACAGTGACGTGGCACATCGATCAAGAGATGAGGGCAAGGTAACCGGACCACCAGTCCGGTCAACCACAGGAGGAAGACCGACGAAGACACATGGGGGGGAAGCACTATGAGATCCACATATCTGCATAAAGACTCCGCACACCACAGGATGAGGAATCAACAGTCTGCGACTATCACATAATTGATGTGCCCTAATCAATTATGTGACAGTCCGCCAAAGGAGCTATTCACCACCATCAACAAAGAAAACAGAACAGAGACCAGACCAGCGGGACCACCGCACAGTACCAGACGGCACCAACGCCGGCCCCTGACGGCACCGCTGTCGCGAAGCGAACACCAGGGAACGAAATTAGACTTGGACTTAGTACTTAGTGCAGTCATTCTACAGTAGTGTTCTCATTCTTGTAAAATGGTCAAGTAGCTCTGTATTCAGGAGCTTGAGTTAAAGAGTGTTTCCTTCCTCCCGCCATTGCAGTGCAGTGCAGATCTGGCCTGGTTGGCCTGTGTTGGTCTGCACAGTTGGATGCAATTGTTTTGCGCATGTCTCACTTGGAATTTGCGACATCTAACGATCCTGAACTACAACAACAATCAGAGCCATCCGCTAAAACTTTCGGGACTTCTAAAAGGTGAGAACCAATCGAGCCTGTGCGTGAAAACGNAGGAGCTTGAGTTAAAGAGTGTTTCCTTCCTCCCGCCATTGCAGTGCAGTGCAGATCTGGCCTGGTTGGCCTGTGTTGGTCTGCACAGTTGGATGCAATTGTTTTGCGCATGTCTCACTTGGAATTTGCGACATCTAACGATCCTGAACTACAACAACAATCAGAGCCATCCGCTAAAACTTTCGGGACTTCTAAAAGGTGAGAACCAATCGAGCCTGTGCGTGAAAACGACGGCCCAACCGTTCAAGTCGGCGTACGGTGTCGACCACCGCCACCAGGGCGGAGCTTCCGGTAGGCTAGGAAACCAGGTAGCCTTAAATACTCTTCCTCCAGACGGACCCGACGCATGTCCTACAGATAATGCCCAAACCAGGATTAGGACGGAGTTGTTATATGCCCATGGTTTCCGCTCATAGATCAGCGGTGTCCATAGTCGAAATCGAGCAGCATGCGGTGCCCAAAGTCGAAATCGAGCAGCATGTGGTGCCCATAGTCGGAAACATGATGACAGCGGTGCCCATGTTTTTTCGTCGTGCGAGCGAAAATGGGCACGGCTGATATATTTTTCATGTATATATCACATTCGACAACGATTTTGACTTCGTGCTTCGCCGGTCATCGCGAGCTCGCAGGAGGAGTTTTGCGGCGAATCCTCCCTGCGAGCTCGCGATGACCCTGCCCAACCCCCCGAACCTACAACAAACTAGGGGGTTTGTCGTAGGTTTGGGGGGGTTGTATGATGCGGCGCACGATGGGCATCTGTCGGGCCCCGCGGTAGCGGGGCCCGGGAGATGCCCATCGTGCGCGAAGAAAAATAATATCCAAAACCCCGAGTGTAACTTGGGGGTTTGTCCGTTTTGGGGGGGGGGTTGCGATATGCGGCACACGTGTGATAACAGAAAGGGAATCTGCTGGGCCCCGCTACTGCGGGGCCCGGCAGATGCCCGGGCAAGTTAAAAAATAAAACCCAAACCCCCATGTAAGCTAGGGGGTTTTTCATGGGTTTAGTGAGGTTTGCGAGATGCGGCAGACGTGTGATAAACGAAAGGGAATCTGCCGGGCCCCGCTATCGCGGGGCCCGGCAGATGCCCGGGCAAGTAAAAAAATAAAACCCTAACCCCCCAGTGTAACTAGGGGGTTTGTTGGTCATTGGTGTGGGTTTGCGAGTTGCGACGCACCCTGTCACGAGTTTTGGAGTTTGCACTTGCGATTTCCAAAACTCGCGGCAGGGTGACGTCTGACATCGGCGATGCCAGTGTCAGCGTCGCCCACTTCGCCCTCGATGTCGGCGCAGTTCGACTTTGAGGGCGTGGGTAGAGTTGTCATTTTTTTCGTTTTACGCTCGCACGACGAAAAACATGGGCACCGCTGTCTTGTCGTTTTCGACTATGGGCACCGCATGCTTGTCGGTTTTGACTTTGGACACAGCGTGCGGATCGAAATCGACTATGGGCAGCGCGTATAAATGGACCGAAACGATGGGCAACGGATTATTTTGGACCCCAGGATTATCTGGTCAATTTATCCAAACTAAATAGATTTGGGGGAAAGGAATTTCCGAATCAACGTGGCGATACACCGATAGAGGAACGACCCGAATCGCTTGGTCTGGAAAAGAAATTAAACTAAATACTTTCCTGGTTAGTGTCACGTCCCGACCAAGCAAGACAACGGCCTCGATCGTACGCATGTCTAGTATATGAGATCCAGGTCGTTTCCTGAAGCGGGATGCATTCAAGCTTAAGACGCCTCCTACTATGTCCCTTTTCACCTCGAGACATGATTGCCGTCGATTATGCTGGTGCATTCGACAGAACAGCAGATCCATTCGTGTGATAGTCCGGATGGGTGAGCCCAGACTGTGGGGGATGCACTTTACCCGTGTCCAGAGACACAATCCCCCCGATGTGCATACGTTCAGCTTTCCTTCTGGGTAGTCGTTGCAGTCGAGCAAGAATTTGGCTGGTCGACGATCCGATGTCGACATTCATCCTGGGACGAAGATGCAACGATCGATAGACCTCAACAGTGAGCTTCTTATCAGATCAGTCGATGTTGAAAGGTAAGGCCTCTGATCACACGGCAAATTCAAGTGGAACGACTTAGGGAGCCAGATAGGGCGATATATCCAAGCAAGCGTCAATCTGTGAAAATGCCGATTACCCCCTGTTTTGTCACCCTTGACCCTCATCCGCCCCTCCGTCGGAACAATAAGCCTCATCCGCCCCTCCGTCGGAACGATAAGTCCCATTCGTCCCTCCGTCGGAGCGATAAGCCTGATCCGCCCCTCCGTCGGAGCGATAAGCCTGATCCGCCCCTCCGCCAGCACGATAAGCCTCATTCACCCCTACCCATGAACAATAAGCCCCATGTACCCCTCGAGTGTGTTTCAATGTAGAACCATTGAAAATTTCGGCAAATAAGCCTAATGTACCCATGGTTTGTGATGTGACGCAATACTACCAGCGCAACGGATCCTTACCCTAGACACCTGCAGCCGAACGTAAGTGCTTGGGTCTGCGTACAAGCTCGGCATGGTACCGTTCCGGCACTTGTGCCTCCCTGCTTCGGTGTGCGGTCGGCCACACATGACGACTGATGCTTTTCAAATACACTGCCCGTAGTCGTGTCATTTGCGATGTCAAACCCGTATGTATGCTCTGCATATATAACTGGTTTAATCGCATTTGACTACTTCCTTCTCCCATACTCAAGAGTACAATGAGCAAACCCTCTTGCGACATGTCCAATGTTCGAGATACGCGTCCTCAGCCACCGTTGCAGCGCTAGGGTGGCCGTCCAGAACCGGTGCACGGTCCTTGAGGAACCGTGATAATCCCCCCCCGCCCATGGATCACGGAACTGCGGTGGCGGAGTGGGCAAAGATAAAGCGCGCATGGGACATCATCAACCCATATACATCCGAGGACCCATACACCATGTATTGCCAGTTGGGCATGAAAGCACCTCATGCTCGCCCGTTGTTGTGTCCACCCAATTGGGCGCCATGGATGTCGGTGTGGCCACTTCCATGTTCGCGGTTGTGATAAACGCCATCCTTTACCTCACGTCTTGTGTGATCTTCATAACTATATGCAGGGCAATGTGGAATGAAATGTTTGAATGAAAATGAACAATGTACCACCCTTTTCCTGATGATTTGTGTGCATGAAAGCAACTGATTGTCCTCTACTTTAGGCTACTTCTAATAATTATAGCAGTCAAATCAGGACATTTCATGCGCACAATTGCATCGTTTTACTGGATACTTTGGGCTCAAGTACTTTCAAGTTTTATGTTCAATATGTCCCCCTCATTGTCATTATTGTAAGCAACATAATAGCTGAAAGGTCACCTCTTCAGCATACGTATGGTAAGGATGTCCAGCAATGTAGCATCCTGACTAGGACACTTCATGTCTTCATGAAGTGTCCTAGCCAGGATGCTACCAATGTACCAATGAAATCATTTGTTACTTCCTGAACAAATGATGTACTTGCTTCCCACGAGGTGGTTATGCAGGCTATAAGAGACAGTGTCATGTGTTATTTTATAAAGTGGTTTTTCAAGGTTATTCGAGGATAGGTGTACACGTAGGATGAGGGCACTGTCCGCCGATGCCCCTCTTGATGCACATACTCTGCCACTGAAGTGCATGCCATCCACAGTCCGCCTGCAACTAATATTACACCATGCTTTTGGGTACCCAACAGCATGCCATAACCACCAGCGGTTGAAAGGATGTGACAACGACATGCGCTCGGCAGCTCGTCATGGCGTACCGCGGAAGTTGCAACACGGACAACTGTCGAACGATCCAGTGGCGCACTTTAATTGGCCCGCTTATCGCTTGCTGCGCTGGCCATACAGCTGTTAGGCGCGGCATGACGTTTGGATGCCAGTGCATGAACCTTGCCAGCTCAGGGCCGATGATCCGTAGGGAGTGTTTCCATGTGACGAGGACATTGCATGTGCTGGTAAGATGGCCATGCAGACGTGCGGTGTGTGGATTGACGGAAACCCGGACTCGTTGAAATATGTTGAGAATGAAAGCATACCCCCAGTAAAAGAGCACATGAAGCACGCTGAACCGCACATTTTCAAGTACCGAAACATTTTCATTGTGGACTTCATACTAAACCGTAAGTCTCGAGTACATGCATGCCGTGTGGTTGTACGAAATGGGAAAAGTGAAATAATAACACCAGGACACCCTTCTCCGGTAGAAAAATGAACCGTATGCCGTCACATTACGACTTCGACAATTGCAAGGGGTATATGGGGGCTTATTGTTCATGGGTAGGGGCGAATGAGGCTTATCGTGTTGGTGGAGGGGCGGATCAGGCTTATCGTGCTGGCGGATGGGCGGGTCAGGCTTATCGCTCTGACGGATGGGAGAATGGGGCTTATCGTTCCGACGGAGGGGCGGATGAGGCTTATCGTTCCGACGGAGGGGCGGATGTGGCTTATTGTGCGAAAATTGGGGTATATAGTCACTCCGCCCAACGTCAATATAAGCCTGATATATCCATGACGTATAAACAACGCCATATCCAAAAATTTAAAAATTGATGTCGCAATACCCATTTTGATGGCCATGCCCGATCGGCGATTGAAGTCGCCGATCGAGCGAAGCAAGGGGGATGATGTGTCACCCCCATCGCTTTGCCCCCCCCCCTCCCCAGAGAATTGCGATCGCCAAACTAGCCTTTTCCAAATGGGTGAAATAGCTCAGATACCCATAAAACGCAAAGTGTGACTCTCATCCGCCCGTCGTTCGGAAGAAAAGTAACGATCCGCCCGTCGTTCAGAAGAAAAGCAACGATCCGCCCACCTTGCATTACAAAAGCAACCATCCGCCCAGCCTCCGCAACAAAATCAACCTGCCGCCCACCCCTTTTTTCATGCTGGATCACAACATGTATTTTGGACCTGACATGGAAGAAATTGCAATGGTGCATTCGTCTGAGACATAGTGAATGACAAAAATCATCTCATGCATCAATGCTACATGGTATGTGGCGAGAACATGACAATTTTTTTTAGCGTTTCTGGGTTCCTCAGGTATTTTCTGTGTAACGTTGGCGGATGAGTAATATTTTTTACCGCGTGGGCGGCTGGTTGCTTTCTAGCTTGGCGTTGATACCTGCGTTATTTCCGACGGTCCATTGATACCTGGGTTATTTTTCGCACGACGACGGGCGAATGAGCTATATAGTTCCGAAAACTGGGCATATGGTGACCGAACCCTTTCCAAATACCTTTTTGGAGAATCAAACCCATTTTTATCCATGCAAATCGTTTTCAAACCCTACCCCAAATAACACTCGAGGTTTTATGTTTTTATTTTTGCGTGGGCTCCTGCCGGGGCCCAGTAGGTTCCCTTTCAACGCATGGGGTACTTCAGACCCCCCCCACTCAGAATTCTCGCAAACCTTTGAGAGAAAAGTCACAAACCCCTCTAGAGAGTGGCTTGTGATTTTTCTTTCATGTCTGACGACGTCAACATAATGTCGTTGGATGGCATGCAGCGTCGACATAGCGTGTACATTTGGATATTGCGTTTTTTTGCATGCTCACCAGATATAGCGTTAATAGAGAAGAGAAAAGTTCTAGAATTGGATATGGCGTGGTTAATGTGTGAAATGTGGATAAAGCAATAGATATCAAGAGTTCTATGGATATATGGTCACTACCCCGCGCCAGACATGAGTTCAACTAATCTTCGATTTCCGGGTTTACGACCCAAAAAGAACATGTGCATGGCACAGTCTGCAGAGTGTGCAGCCATACATATTATGAATTCATCTATTTTTTGTGGCTAAGAGAGCCTTAGAGGTAAGGGAACATATGCTACACCCTTGAGGGTTATGTAAAGGGAGGGAAGCTCGATATGGGACCCTAATTTGTTCATCGGCTTGATCAAGCTAGTAACTAGTCTAGAGCGGCACGTTGGGGCTACAGCATGGTTGGAGTTCCAACCATGTAGGCATGGCCCCACGCTTGTTGCTTTGCACTTCTGCCCCCTCTAGCTACTCTGAAACTTGTGAGTAAAACTGCGCGCTAAGGATTTACTACGAGAAATGCTGACAGAACTCAGAATGAACGATTAGCAACCGAGAATGAGAGCAACCAAGAGACCCCTCACAGAACTAGGCCTACCTCAGCTCTGTAGAGCTTGTGACTCGGGTCACCAACCAATAAGGAAATTCCTATTTTCCTAGCGGGTTAAGTTTTCTCGGTGAGCCCTGCCAAGCTAGAGACAACCCAAAACCCGAGCGTCGTCCGTTTTCCCTCAAAACTGGACCACACCAAAATACCCACATTGCAAAAGCAGTTGTGTGGTCAGAATCATCTAGAAAAATATTAGCAAGGAGTTATGGCTGCCTAAATCCAGGTAGCGTCTATGCTAGAATGACCCCGGTCACAACAGTGTCCAAATAACCTAAAACTCGGACCCTAAGCAGAACATGACGCTGAATGTGCAACCGTGCAGTCAGATCTGGCACAGGACGCGTGCAGACAGCATCTGCAATGGCAGTGACCACTAGCGGCGTGATTGCTGAGGAGGCCTGCAGTTGGAGCTGAGCACGTCATGTGTCTGAGGGAAGAGGCTCCAACAAAATGCGTGCAGACCTCAGCGTGCGTCGGCTCCACCGGACGACACTCGAGCAGCGTCACGTCTCGTCGTCAGTCATGTGCACGCTGATGTACACAAGCCGGGAGGACACAACAGAGCACAATGAGAGATGCATGAAAACGAACACTTCCCCATGACTCACGGGCACAGTGCACATGGGCGGGCAACGAGTACATTGACCAGGAAGGCAAGACTCCCTTAGGACAGACAATATGCAGGCAGGGGTAGAGAGTAACTCACGGACGCACACCGACTGCACTCACAGCCTTCTTTAACGAGTCGCTCTTTAGTGCCTTGGTCAATAAGTCAGCCAATTGCCGTGTTGTCTCAACCCGCACAATGCGCATGCTACCGTCGTGCAAAAACAAACATACATACTGATACTTAACATTGATGTGCATTGTGCGCGTATGATGCAAGCCGTCAATGTCAGTGATGGCAATGGCACTCTCATTGTCAGAGTGCAACGTGATGGACGCAATAGGCTGACACAACTCGGACAACAGACGACGCAACTACATGCTCTCACACGCGCCTGAACCAAGGGCCACATGCTGAGCCTCTACAGTGATACGTGTAATGCACCCTTGCTTGCCACTGCGCCAGGACACAGCCGTGCCGCCAACGAGAAAGATACAGCGAGTGCGGCTCTTGCCGTCCGGTCTGCCGGCCCAGTTGCTGTCAGTGTAGCCCACTACGACAACAAACGTTTGCCGACGGTACATGAGGCCTCGTCGTGGAGTCGAGACAACATAGCGCAGTACACGGATCGCGACCTCAAAATGCAGGTGACGCGACTCTTGGAAAAACTACGCCAGGAGGTTAATGGCGAACGCGATATCTGGCCGTGTCGTCATTGCCAGGAATATCAGTGATCTGATGACTCTCAGATACGTGGCCACGTCAATTGGCACGTCCCCCACAACGGCTGGATCGTGGCTCTTTTGTTTTGCCTCAACATCGGGCGACATGGATGAGGACGCGCACGACACGAGGGGTAGGGCCTCGATGAAGCGAGTGGACAGGGTCTGGACGTAGGCGGCCTGGTGGATGTGCAGGATGCCATGGGAGCGGTCATGCTCCAACTCCATGTCCAGGAATACTCGGGTAGGCCCGAGGTCCTTCATCTGGTAGGCGGCGTGCAGCAGGTCCTTGACATGCTGGATGGTGGCGGCGTCCGGCGACCCAATGAGGAGGTCGTCGACGTAGACTAGGTCGGCGGCGAAGGGCTGGCCTCTCGGGCTGATGAACAGTGCAGGGTCTGAAGTGTCACGAAGCAGGCCGCCGCTGAGAAGCATGCGCCTGATCTCCTGGTTCTTGCAGCGTGGCGACTACTTCAAGCCATAGAGGGCCTTCCGTAGTCGCTAGACCCTGCCAGTGTCGTCATCGAAGCCTCGAGGCTGCACCATGTAGAGTTCCTCACCTTCTAGTGAGGCATGGAGAAATTCGTTACTCACGTCCATCTGATACAACTCCCATCCGTGCTGGGCAACCAGACCGAACAGCACCCAGCTAGTGGAGAACCGGCCGACCAGAGCAAAGATCTGGTCGTAGTTGACTCCAGGGACCTGAGCAAACCCCTTGGCCGTAAGACGGACCTTATACTTGTCCAGGGTTCCGTCGGACTTCCACTTGCGCCAGAGGATCCATTTGGCATCGATGGCCTTTCGGTCGAGGGAAAGGTTGACGAGCTCGTAGACGTGATGCTGTTGGATGGCAGCAACCTCTTCGATACATGCAGCCTCCCAGTGTGCGGCCTCGGGAGAAGCCTGAGCCTCGCATAGGGTGGCTTGGTCCTTCGGGCGTACCGTGGGGTGGACAGTGAGGGCGTGCGCGTCCTGAGCCTCAAGTGGTATGCACGTGAGCGTGGCCGTGATGGCGTGTCGGTGCTCTTGATGGAGCATGACGTAGCTTAGTGCCGAGCCCAGGTGGAGACTTGCAATGATAGCTAATATGGCCAAGCTATGGGCCTTGGTGCCTCGGTTCTCACTCATGATTGTGGGAGTGGGTCTGCCAGGAGGCGAGGAGCCTCGTGGGGCGACATGGGATCGTGGCGCGAGAGGGCACGAGATGGCAACATGTGTGCTCACTAATGGCCTGGGTTGAAGGCTCCGTCCGAGCCATGTGTGTAGCGTGGCCGTACTAGAGGAGGAAGAGAGGGAGCGGTTGGGAGTGAGTCAATCGGTGTCTTGGGCACGTCCTAGAGCGGCGACTCCGCAGCCAGTCCAACCGACGTAGAGGGGGCCGTCGGCCCCGTCCCGGAGGAGTCAGCTGACGTGGACGGGATTGGCGGACTGAAGGGGCCAACAGATGTAGATGGGACGGCCAGCCTGGAGGGACTAGCAGTCACAGATGGGGCGACCGGCCCGGAGGGGCTAGCAGACACGGATGGGGCGGCCGGCCCGGAGGGGCTAGAAGTCACGGATGGGACGGCCGACCCGGAGGGACTAGTAGTCACGGATGGGACGGCTGGCCTAGAGGGGCTAGCAGTCACGGGTGGGGCGGCCAGCCTGGAGAGGCTAGCAGTCACGGACAGGGTGGCTGGCCTAGAGGGGCCAACGGACACAGACAATGCCAGAGTTGTGCCAGAGTATTGCCAGAGTTATGCCAGAGTTGTGCCAAAGTTGTGCCAGAGTTGTGCCATAGTTGTGCTAGAGTTGTGCAAGAGTTGTGCCAGAGTTGTGCCAGAGTTGTGCCAGAGTTGTGCCAGAGTTGTGCCAGAGTTGTGCTAGAGTGCTGCCAGAGTTGTGCCTAAGTTGTGCCAGAGTTGTGCCAGAGTTGTGCCAGAGTTGTGCCATAGTTGTGGCAAAGTTGTGCCAGAGTTGTGCCAGAGTTGTGCTAGAGTTGTGCCAGAGTTGTGGCAGAGTTGTGCCGGAGTTGTGCCAGAGTTGTGCCAGAGTTGTGGCACAGTTGTGGCAGAGTTGTGGCAGAGTTGTGCAGCCATGGACGGGGCGGCTGGCCCGGAGGGAACAATGGACACAGACGTAACGGTTGGCCCGGAGGGACCAATGGGTGTTGGCGATGTGTCGCCTGGAAGCGACAGGACGGAGGACGGACTCACCACTCCCGCACGTGACGGGAGAGACATTGACGAGCCGGAGCGAACAAGGTCACAGGGAAAAAACATCCTCAAAGAAGAGGGCATCATGGCACTCGACGATACAGTACCGGGAGGGATCCAAGAAACGCCAGGTTTTTGACTGACGCAAGAAACCAAGGAAGGTGCAGAGACGTCCGCGGGGGGCGAGCTTGCGGCCTTGCTACGGGACGGGCAACCACATGATGGCCACGCAGCCCCAGACACGTGCCGGATGGAGGTCGGCTCGCTGGCCACACCAATGCTAATACGGTGTGGACTGACGAGGAAGGGGTCCATGGGGAATCCGGTTAGACCCACGTCATGTAGGCCATGGCCTTGAAGTAGAAACCATCAGAGAGATCGGATTCGACCCGCATGGTACACACGGCATTAACCATGGTGTGGTGTGCCATGGTGCTTGGAGACGCCATTTTGGACGGGTGTGTAAGGTACCGATATCTCATGACGGATCCCGTGGGAGGCAAGGAAGGTCGTGGTCTTGTCCATGAACTCCCCGTCGTGATCAGAGCAAAAGCGACAAAGGGAACGACCGCACTCGCGTTCCGCACAGATGAGCCATTCGCAAATGGTAGAAGCGATATCACTCTTCTACCGAAGGTAGAAGATCTAGCGGTAGCGGGAGAAGTCGTCGGTGAGGGTGAGGACATAGCGTCCGTGCTCTCCGACAGACTCCGTGGGAAGAGTGCCCATGACATCGGAGTAGACCAGGTCTAGAGGGGCGGACGCACGGGAGGCGGACATGGGATAAGTCGAGCGGTACATCTTCCCCTGTGCGCAGTCAATGCACTAAGTGGGACATGGCAAGGGGAAGGAGGTGGGGTCAAGGCCCGAGGCCAGCTGGGTGGGGAGCATGCTGACAATGGTGGCCGAGTGGACGTGGCACAGGCGGCGGTGGAGATGGCAGGTGTGCTGTGGAGGGATCGCGCTGGTGACAAAAGAATGGCCAATGTCGGCCGACAGGGAGGATAGACGAGGGACGTGCCACAGGTTGTTACGAGCGGTGGCATGCAGGGTGACATTAGCAGACTGACGCAACGATATGTTAATCTCGCATTGTACATATTTCTCTTCGTGGGTGGTCGTGAGTGCGCAGGGCATGCCGACACAGGGAGTGGAGGCGACGCACCGTGACGGCCCGCGACCCGTCCGCCCCGCACGAGTGGTCGCCTCCATCCTGGTGGCATTGCCCCTCTCCACTCCTCAACAGCTGGCTTACTCGTTGGAGTCCATCCATCACTTGGACTTAGCGGACCTATGTTTGTCCCTCGCAACTTCCTAGGTTAACCTTGACACTAGTGCCTTGAACCTAGATTAGTCCTGGCGAGAGTCACACACCTGCTTTGTGTTTTTGTTTGCAAGACAGGGCGCGGACTAGCCGGCCCTTTTGCGGAGCACGAGGGCAATTCGCCCTCGCTCCTTGCTTGCGCGCCGGCGAGCCTCGCTCGCCGGCCAGCCGGGTGAGCTTCGATTAGTGAGGCTCACCCGATCCTACTCCTACTTGTCACTACTAAGGACTTGCACCCTTTTTTTTGCTTCTCTCCTATGGCCGCCGGCACTAACCTAACCCTAGCGTAGCACACACTCAACCAAACGCTGCGGGGAAAGTTGCGTTGGGTTCGCCTTGCATTCCTCATGGTATCAGAGCCATGTTAGACGGCGGACGGGGACAAAGCAAGCCGTTGACGAGTAAAAACGTGGGCAGCCGAGTAGCGCGCGCCACTAGATCCGCGCGGCTGCCGCGATAGCAGGTCGCGAAAGCCTCTAAGCACGTCGAAAGTCCTCCCCTAGGCCGCGTCCTGAGGTTGGAGGCGGCGAAAGAGAGGGGAGCGACGCAAGTTGGGGCAAGAGGGCCAAGTCGAGGGAGCCCAAGAACTGTCGCCACCCATAGAGGGCGACAGTGGGGCCTCGTGGCCTGAGACAGTGTACTGCAGGTCTGAGGAGGCACAGCAAGCTACTAGAGACCAAGATTGGTGGATCCTGTCGAGCTTAGGGCTCGCGGCAGAAATCTGGGCCCAAAGTGGGCCCGGCGAATTGCTGCCGAAATTTTCTTTGGCAGCAGTAGGCCTGTAACAGTGTTCCAGTCAACTTCCTAGCCTTCTCCTTGTCTACGAGACGCCATGAGCGTAGCAGGATCCACGCCGAAAGGAGCCGGCGCTAATGCCGGTGTGGTCACCGGTGCCGGTGCTGCCGCCGGTACCGGCGCCGGCGCCGCCGCCGGTGCCACCTCCATGGCAATGACGTGGGACGACGTGAATAAGGTGTTGTCCCACAAGGACTTAACACCGCCACTGCTTGGCGCCCACGATTTTTCTTCTTGGAAGGATGTCTTTCTCTCTTGGGCGGCGGAACACGGCCTTGAGGACTATTACCTTGCTCCGCCGTCGGACAACACCGATGCACGGGTGCTCCTGAGAGCCTTCAACGCTCTGGTCCGCGTCCTCCCTGAGGACCAACAGTACTCGGTACGCCACTTTCGTTTTGGGGGTAAAGGCGAGGATCCGGACAACCCTCGCAGCGGAGACCCTAGACCCCACGACTCGTGGCGACACCTTGCCACGCGAAAGGAAAAGCAGGGAATGGCTCTCGTCATCTCCTTGCGCGAGCAGCTCCGCAACCTTCGCCCCAAGCCTGGTGCACTGGTTGCCGAGTATTGGGATGCCGCCATGGACCTTCGCCGGCGCATCCTCGGCCTCGGCGCCTCCTGCACCGTCCTTGAGTGGCTGGATCCGGTCCTCCTTCATCTTGGAGAGCCATACAAAGATTTTCGGCGTGGCCTGCTTCGGAAGTTGAAAGTCGCCGACATCGAGAACACGGACTTGGCGGAGGTGTTCGAGGAGCTGCGGAACTATGAAGATATCCTGAAAGGCGAGGCACGCGAAGACGAGGGTGCAGCAGCAAGCGCTTTCGTGCACCAGGGTGGGGGCACTCCCCCACCTTCACACCATCACCTGGGCGGAGGAGGTGGGAGTGGCCGTGGCGGCGGAGGAGGACGAGGCGGACAGGTTGGCAACGGACGTGGACGCGGTCAAGGAGCTGGGAACCGCACCTGCAACTATTGTAAGCAGCCGGGCCACTTCTGGCGTGCTTGTCCGACTCTCCAGCGGATCATGACACCATCTGCGCAGCAGACACGCTCAGCAGTGGGACAGCCACCGACGCTGCCCCCTCATCCTGGTCAGCACTTCCACCCACCAGCATGGACGACACAGCCAGTGGGAGGACCTCGCGCGCCGGCGTCCTTTGGGGCTGCCACCTTTGGACCACCGCAACTGCAACCAGTGATGTACCCACCAGCGCTGACTCCATCTCCACCCATGTACCAGGGATCCTTCTACACGCCCCCGTACATCAGCGCACCCGCACCTGTCCCAGCATGGGTGCAGAGGGTGTATGCCGAGACAATTGAGCCACAGCAGCCACTGGCACTACCCCCAGGATCAGGGTGGAGTGCACCCATGGAGCTGCACCCGCCTGAGCCGACGTCCATTCCTCAGCCACCAGGTCAGAAGTTGGGGCACACGCACATCACCACCTCGCACTCACTTCCCATGCATGAGTGGTTGTTCGACACTGTCGCATCACATCACATGTCCCCACATCGTCAGTTGTTTTTTGCATTGCATGCCACGCCAGATGTGGGGGGTGTGAAGACCGGGTCAGTGGAAGTGCTACCTGTTGAGGGCATGGGGACAATCTCTCTCTAGGCACCGGGTGGGGTACTGTGGCTCACAAGTGTGTTGTATGTGCCGCGGCTGAAGGTTAATCTACTTTCCGGGGGGCAACTAGACCAACAGGCAAACGTGACGGCACTGACACAGAGACAGTGCTGCATGCTCTATGATGCATCTGGTGACTTGCTGGCTGATGGACCGCTGCATACGGACATGTTATACAAACTCACCTTGTTCCCCTATGTCCACTCTCAAGTGAACCGACCCCAAGCACACGTCGTCTCAGGCACTGATGCAATACACATAGACCTCATTCATCGCCGCCTTGCACATCTGAATACAGAGACAGTTACTGCACTGTTGAAACACGCCCCATCACAAGGTCTTCATCCTGATGACTGCCCACACGGTCTCAAAGCTAAAACATGCTTAGACTGCCACGAAGGAAAAGCTCACAGAAAAACCTTTCCAAAATCAGACAGTGAGACAAAGAGGCCCCTTGCACTGGTACATGCTGATCTTACAGGACCAATGCCAGTGCCCTCAGTCCAGTATGCATCATTGTATGTTTTGACTCTCACTGATGACCACAGCCGTTTTTGCTGGGCCTTTCTGCTCAAAACAAAGGCTGATGCTCAGCGTGCAATTGCTGAATGGATTTCTCTTGCCGAACGACAGACAGGCTGCTTACTCCTTAAACTGCGGACTGATAGGGGAGGGGAATTTCTTGGTACACTGACAGCCGAACTGAAAGCTAGGGGAGTTGAACACCAGACCACGGCTCCGTATTCTCCACAACAAAATGGCGTGGCGGAGCGATGGCACAGAACCCTAGGTGATGCTCTGCGTACACTGCTGACCGAATCCGGTCTGTCGTTTGGGTTTTGGGAGGAGGCAGTGAAATATATCACCTGGGTGTGGAACCGTATTCCTCAAGGTCCACTACCCAAGACAGTCACACCGTGGGAACGCTGGTTCAAAGAGAAGGCCGATTTGAGACCGGCCAGGGTGTGGAGTACGATGGCATGTGTCTGGTTTGCACCACCACAACGTGAGAACAAACCGAGTCCACGTGGTCGTTGGTGCGTCTTTGTGGGGGTGTCCCACGCCTCCAAAGCATGGCGGTTCTGGGACCCCACAAATCACTGCTTTGTTGAAAGCCGTGATGCGTCCTTTTTGGAACACATGCCTTACAAGGCATTCCGCACACTGCGCCATGCTCCGTCTCTGCCCACGCAAGACCACTACCCAGAGTATGTGAGTGTGCCGGTCTTCATGCCACTCCAACCACGCACTATCGGCCAGACAGCACAGACAACACCAGATGGTGAAACGGCCACCCCTGTGCCAAAGGATCTGATTTCTTCTACAGACCTAGAAAGCACAGAGTCAAGTGCCACTCAGGTACCTCCAGGCCTCAGGCCTCTGACCCCTCCTGATGAGACTGAAACTGCAAGACCACCATTGCCTGAACCAGTACGACGGTCCCTCCGCGCTCTCCCCAGAGTTGACTACAAGAAATTCTATCACACAGTTGGCACCTCATCCACGGACCAGAGTGTGACTGAACCACAGACACTGACTGAGGCAAGGGGGCGTTCAGACGCAGCCGAATGGGAAAAGGCAATGGCAGCTGAACTGAATGCACTGTTAGAATACGAGGTGTTCGAGCTAGTCCCCTTGCCACCTGGCCGCAAGGCTATAGATGTCAAGTGGGTATTCAAACTGAAAAGGAACCTCAAGGGATTGATTGAGAAGTATAAAGCCCCCCTCGTGGCTAAAGGCTTCCATCAAATCCCTAGACAGGACTTCACAGACACTTATGCACCTGTGGGCAAGTATGGAACCAGTCGCGCCCTCCTGGCAGTGGCTGCACGTGAAAACTGGGACATTCATCAAATGGATGTTAAAAACGCTTTCTTGAATGGACCACTGGAAGAAGAACTGTATGTTAAACAGCCAGAAGGTTTCGAGGACGGAACAGACAGGGTATGGCTGCTACTGAAGGCCCTGTACGGCTTAAAACAGGCACCTAGGTGTTGGAACAAAGAGATCCTCCGCACTATGGAGAGTGGTGGATACACACAGAGTATCTGTGACCCATCACTGTTCCTGCACTGGGGTAATGGCATGCCTGTTGCACTGTTGGTGTATGTGGATGATCTCCTGATCTTGTCTCCCTCCCTCATGCTCATTGAGCAAGCCAAAGCACTGCTTACCGCACACTACAAAATGACAGACCTGGGTGAGGCACAGAATTTTCTAGGCATGACCATCACCCGTGACCGCACAGCACGAACCTTGACCCTTCATCAAGGTCGTTTTCTTGCACATCTCACTGAGTGCTTCCAGCACTTGGTACAGCATCTCCCACAACAGCACACACCCATGAGTCCTGATTTCTATACACACCTACTGGATGCACGCACCACTGACTACGGTCCAGACACAGATCCCACACTGTACAGACAAATAACTGGCAGTCTCTCATATCTTGCCTCCATGACACGTGTGGACATCGCCTGTGCTGTCAATGTACTCCCACAGTTCAGCCAGCAACCACGCAGCACGCACCAGAAAGCACTGCTGAAACTACTGCGTTATGTGTTCGACACAGTTGCCCTTGGTCTCGTATTTGCCCCTACCACTGCCCCACCTCTCGATGGGTACTGTGACAGTGACTATGCCCGTGATCGTGCAGCACGCAGCCGGGGTGGATATGTGTTTCGTGTGTGGGGGACTGCTGTGTCGTGGCGCAGTGCAAAACAATCATGCGTGGCACGCAGTGTGGCTGAGGCAGAATACATGGCGCTGAGTGAGGCTGCATGTGAAGGGATCTGGCTTGCACGTTTGCTTGAGGAACTAGGCGTGCACACATCCGCCGTGCCTGTGCATAGAGGCAGCTCAGCAGCCCGCTGCATTGCAGCGAATGATGGTGTGTTGCATCCACGCACAAAGCACATAAGCGTCGACCATCACTTCATCCGTGAGGCAGTGGAGGCAGGGACAGTGGAAGTGCGTGCCATCAGTGGTCAGGCTCAGCTGGGTGAATTTCTTACCAAGGCTCTTCCATCTCCTTCCCTTCTGCTCCAACTCCAACATCTGGGCTGCATGCCCACCGCACTCCCGTCCAAGGGGGCGTGTTAATCTCTCATTGTACATATTTCTCTTCGTGGGTGGTCGTGAGTGCGCAGGGCATGCCGACACAGGGAGTGGAGGCGACGTACCGTGACGGCCCGCGACCTGTCCGCCCCGCACGAGTGGTCGCCTCCATCCTTGTGGCATTGCCCCTCTCCACTCCTCAGTAGCTGGCTTACTCGCTGGAGTCCATCCATCACTTGGACTTAGCGGACCTATGTTTGTCCCTCGCAACTTCCTAGGTTAACCTTGACACTAGTGCCTTGAACCTCGATTAGTCCTGGCGAGAGTCACACACCTGCTTTGTGTTTTTGTTTGCAGGGCAGGGCGCGGGCTAGCCGGCCCTTTTGCGGAGCACGAGGGCAATTCGCCCTCGCTCCTTGCTTGCGCGCCGGCGAGCCTCGCTCGCCGGCCAGCCGGGTGAGCTTCGATTAGCGAGGCTCACCCGATCCTACTCCTACTTGTCACTACTAAGGACTTGTACCTTTCTTTTTGCTTCTCTCCTATGGCCGCCGGCACTAACCTAACCCTAGCGTAGCACACACTCAACCAAACGCTGCGGGGAAAGTTGCGTTGGGTTCGCCTTGCATTCCTCACGATACAGTGCAATACCACGTGAAACAAGACAAGCCAACCTCGTGCCATGCGCCTTAAATGGTATCCTTGTGCGTGTAGAGATGTGCACATGAATTGAGCCGGCACTTGCATCTTTCACTTGCCACATGTCCAAGTCAGCACGGGCAGAGGAGGAAAATGTCTTGCCAATCCATGTCGGGTAGGAGCTGCTGTTGGGAGTTGAATGCTTTCAAGAGTCCCACATCCGTGAGCTGGAGCTTGCTTGTGCATCCCGTGAGTATGTACATCAGAACTACCTATGAATACAGCTAACCACATCCTAAAGGGGTCACTCACTTGTGGCTACCACACATAAAAAACAAGCTACAATTTTGAGGTTACATGGCCAAACCCATGCTCCCCGCATGTGTGGATGAATAGGGCTCAAGAATCATGAAAAATGTTGCATGGTTATTGTTTCGTGGTTTCTACCGATGCCCAATGGCTTGCCGTGTGGGTAAATTGCTGCTTATAGTTGCGTACAGCCTTATCTGTCATGTTTTCTTGAGGGTGACACACAACCGTCTTGCCAGTTCAGATGGCTTGGCAGGGTAGCCTGCCGTCCTCCACAGATGAGGCGACAAGCACAATGACTTGATGTTTTCCCTCTTGTCCGCAAACATTGACATTGTTTGCACCTTTGGGACGTATGTATACCTTAGCCTAGACACCAGATAGACACATGTGTGGTCCGCATTGATGACTATGCAAGACTTGATTTTGTGTAGCGAGATGTAAAAGGCAACACGGTGGAACATGGACATAGTGTGGTCATTCCAATAACAGTTTCTACGATGCCGATGTCTAACACCTCCATGTCTACTTTAGCTCCGCATCGACGAAATTGCAAACCCATGATAGCAAAATATGTCATCCTGTGTATTTACAAGAGGTTTAATGATGGTCAGAACCTTCTCGCGGATGATCGTGCTACACATGGGTGTCCTACAGTTGTGCATGAGCTCCAAAGTTGGCACGATCTCAGGCTTGAGGATGGGGTATTCATGGAAGTAGGAAAACCGTGAGCATCGTGCACACGTGGTATCATCAGTGTGACTTCTTTGATCGGCTGCTCTGGCATGGTAACCATGGTAGGCACGTACGCCGGACATAGAATGGTCGTGCTGGGCTCGTACCGGCTCTTGATTTTAGAATAGGACAGCTTATTGTACATGCTTGGACCAGTGGTTCTCCGGTAGTGGAGACACAGCTGTGTTACACAGCCGTGTAACACCCTAAACCCTAAACCCTACCCAAAACCCTAAACCAGGAATAGGATTAGCATCCAGGTACAAGTGGGTTCCTTCCACAGTTGACACTTTTGAGGATTAGGGATGATTCTTAGGGCGAGATCATGTTACTATTGAACTTGCACTGGTATGAGCACAGAACCAGATCTTGGTCACAACTTGAGGCATTCCTTTTTTTGATTTGCTTGAAAGTGGCGTTGAGGCACAGAGTTGAGGCTTAGACACGAGTTGAGATTCTGCTGTTGGAGACCCTTGGACTGGCATGGGTACAGGGACACAATCCAGAGGAGTAGATGCAACAAGGGGAAGGCTGGAGCCGACACTCTTCTAGGGATGATGTTCCATTCAATATGGATGCATGTCACAACTGTGAAGGGGAAGGACACGTGAGGATCCAAGTTGCTGAGCTGCTGATGATTGATGAGGGTACCAGAGCGCCAAGCTGAAGATTGGGCAAGGTGGAGGATGATATTGTGGCACTGAGTCTAGAGAGATTTTGTGCTTATGCACTATTTGAGGAGGGTAATGCCATGATGCCACTTTTGAAAAGGTGCCTCTACTATGTAACTCTTGAATTTGGAAAGCAGGTTTTACACTAGCATGAAACCCAAGGCACGTTATGCTGGATGTTGTGGTCGTAAGAAAAGGACCTTGTACACTGCTGCTGTAAGAGGGCTTGAAAGACATCATTTTTAATGGGAGTGGAAGCAATGGAAGAAACATGTGTGCATATTTGCAAGGACTTGAAGACTGACGTGCAAGAGCAAACTCACATGCACAATGTTTTGAGCATGAGGTGGCGGAACCAGTGAATGATGATGACGTCAAAGAGAATGTTGCTGATGTTCCAGTGGACATGTATTGATGTTGATGGGACTGCTTAGGTTGAACAAGCAGGAGCACGGTGGAGCAGAGCAAGAAGATGAGACGTGGCACACTAGGACCATGTACAGATGACATGAAGGCATTCAGACAAGTTGATGTTGTGAGGAGCTTTTGAGAAGCCGTGGGAGCTGCACGAAAAGGTTACTTAGATGGAGAGCAATGCAGGAAGAATGAAAGATATGGCGGTTCACCACAAGTGGTGTTATTGGATGATGGGTCCATTCGTGACTATGGGATGAGAACGAAGTTGAAGGCATCTTAGAACAATGGATGACACTGTAGATGGGAGCATTAGCAAAAGAAGATTTTGGCAAGTAATTTCCCAAGATGAGAGCATTGCAAGGGAGAAAATTTACGAGGAACCAAGGACTGTGGCATGAGGCTCTAATACTACGTAAAAAAGAGAAGGAGGTGGTGCATTGGTAGAGAGTGTTGTAAGGGGAGAAGATTGTTGGCAGTAGGAAGATAGTTTTAGGATAGAGCTTACAACGACTGGAAGCACTTTTTCTTAAGGTGAATAAAGTTTAGCTATGCACAAAATGCATTGTGCAAAGAGTGCGCGCTGTAATCTATCTATGTGATGTGCCAAGTCTCAATGATAGGCGAGAGAAAGTTATGTGCGAGATGAGTGAACAAAGAGTTGGACTGAGAGCTGACAATGGTAAGCAAGATGGAATGAAAAACAAAGGGTGAGCAAAAAGGAAGAAGGGCAGAGCAAAGATACGACTGTGAGGATGGTGAAACCAAGGGATATGAAGTTGGAGAATCTTTGACCACACTTAAAGCGGAATCTAACATCCTCCATGCATCCTAGGTGATAACTAGTAGTTAAACAACAATTTCCAGTTTCTAGGTCTAACCAATGCAACGATATTGGCGGGAAATTTCGCCACTTGTGAAAGGAGAGTCAAGATGTGAGTCTGACTGTGAGCCCAGAATTTTGTAGGAGTGACGAAGAGGATCTTGGGAAAGGCCTGTATGTTTGAGAAGCGATACGACAGTAGTACAGGTAGATGCAAAAGAGGATATCTCTACTACAGGAAGACATGTAACCTCAGTAGCAATATTGACGTCCTCATCAGTAGTATATGAATCTTTGATGGTAGCACCATTTGCACAACCCATGGAGGTCACACCTTGCACGTGTGCTGCTCCAGCTTTGGTGGCAAAGGTGTGACGAAAGTGGAGACACCATGAGCGGGAATCACGTATGCAGTTGTAAAGGGTACATCATTATAATCCATTTTATGGCTTGAGTATGTGTGAAGATAAGCGGCAAATTTGTGATACAAGACGTTATGTTCCCTGCATGTGTGGCTAGTACTCAATGTGCACATTGACGTTGCACCCCCTGGTGGCCTGCCTCCTCCCATGCTGGTGCCACTCTTGTGACAATGTGAGCGTCATAAAGGGTGAAGTTGAAGTTGCCTGTTGCAGTAATTGTATCTATCATCATGGCACCTGTAGCATAATGTAGTTGCACACACAATGGTGTTGCGATTCCTGGTGCTTTGTTGTCATGGAAAACAACTGTGACAGTCCTTTTTATGCCTATTGTCGGTTTCTGTCGTTACTGCTGCTGTGGTGGCTAGTGTTGCTGTCCTACCGGCATCTATTGTAGCATTAGCAGCTACTGCTTCTGCTACTCCGATATTGTGATGAAGAAACATGATTGTTTTCATTGTTGTTATTGTGATTTAATTGCAGCAATATCAGGTTTGGCAACTGAAGGATACGGTGCCGGTGGAATCCACTACAACTATTACTGCTGTGGCCGGTCCTACTGCTGCTACTGTGGCTAGTACCACTACGACTACTGCTGCCACCGTATTAATGTTACAGGTAAAATGTACAATGGCACTGCATTAAATACATCAAAAAGAGATGCTGCTGCTTCTCTCCTCTTGTTGTGTTTACTATATTGATTCCACAGCTAGGAGATGGCACGACAGCAAGTACAACTACTGTAGCTAACATTCATGTCACGATCAAGAGATGCCGTGCCTGTTCAGTTATGCTTGTGGTGCTATTGCTGCTGATGATGATGCTCCTGCTGCTACTGTCGTGACTTCTGCTATAGCAGCTGCTACTGGAACTATTATCAATGCTCTTACACAAATTCAGTGTCAAGAAAGTAGTAACTATTGAAGCTATGAATTCTGCTAAGGCTAAGATGGAGCAGTCTCAGCTATCACGACATAAGGATATGAAGCCGTAGCAGCCGAAGCAGTAGCTGTTATAACTGTTGTTGTCACGGTGCTGATATCGGTGATGTCAGGGTTGCGGTAGGAGCTACTATTGTTGCTGCTCGTGTTGTCCTCATGTTGCGGCTAGTGGATGCCGTGACTGTTAGAGCTCGTGTTTCCGTTGCTTTTTCTACTACTGCTTCCATTGCTGCTCTACTGCCGCACCTAACAGGGTTGCAATGATTTCTACTGCTGATCCGATACCGTAACAAAGAAGGTCGTGACAGCCAAACTTGGCTGTGAAAATTACGCCATGTGCAAAATGTGGTAGCAACACTACCGTCACTTCTGTTCATTCTCAAATCGAGATGACGCACGTAGCTCTGCTACCATGTGGATGAAGCCAGGGAAGCAACCAATGACATGTGAGAGGAGAGAGGGATGAGCCATGGTTTTGAACGTATTGAGCGAACAGTTGGTGTGAGTGGCTGGGGATGGTAGTGATAAGGTCTGGCCATGCAAGCAACTAATTCACATGTGGTGAGGTAGCCAAACACTACCCGGTTGTTTGAACCGCTACCAAAATGCTGCCAGAGAAAGTTTGGCACCATGAACCTTACAATGGAGCACCTCGCTGAACCCCGTTACTGTAAACTTGTGAGAACTCACATACATATCAAGAAACCCAGTCATGTAGATGCAGGCAATGGGAGTGTACGGAATACAAAGAAGCATGTGCATGCATAATCTGCTGGAAATCACACAGTGTTGGACCTCCTACCAAATTAGCATGTTTGGCTGCTCCTCTTTCTCAAGTCTTCCCCAGAAACATGACACTTAGGTGACATGTGGACTTGGTGACACTCTCCCAAAAATCTATCGCCTGCATGAGAGTGGAGCCAGTCAAGTGGGCACCATGTGTCGATGAAAAACGACTATACATTAACAGGTGACAAGTGCAGCAGATGATGGAGGCCAAAGAACATTCTTGTCAACATAAAGCCAAGTCTAGTCCAAAGGACTATATTTGATTGTTGTGTATCACAACGACCCATAGAACACTTCCAGGATTCATATTTGTTGGCTTCTATGCTCGTATCACCCTAGGGGAAATGGTTTTCATCTTTTAATGAACGTCAACTTCCGGCTTGTTTACTCTAGAGGGGATTTTTTTTTGTAGGCATTGTGGCCTTTCCAGACAGTTTCTCTAGATGTTTTTTCCACTTCGGCAGTTTTCTGGTGGGCAGGACCTGACCACTTTGTGACATATTTCTGTGTCCCCGGTGACCTTGCTCCATTTCTTCTGTGCTCTCTATTGTGTGTGATCCCATCCAATCCACTTAGGTGCTATGTGAGTGGTAGGCTAGTCGTGTTTGCCACCGTGCATGTCCAATGTAAGCTTCCCCCAAATAAACAACAATGTTTTAGAGTTGGCGGTAACTGTTGTGTTGTAAGCCTTTTTCTTCTGAGCATTGTAGTTGCTTAAGAGACTACACTTGTCTCCCTAACCAGGCCCTTGCTGTTCTTAACACTGCCTTGCTAGATAGTGTGAGTGCTGACCAGGCAATGTTGCCTTGATAGCAAGAACGGTGTTTGGAAGCTTCCACATGATTCCTCTTGGTATCAGAGAAACGAAGCATCCCATGTTGAGCTGCGAGTAGAGACAAAGCTAAAGCAGCAGCATAAGTGAAAGTCACCACCGTCACTGCGATCTAAGGAGGATCCACCATGCATACATCAGCGACAACATTATTTGCATCAGAAAGAGTCACAACAGCTGCAGAAAAAGCAATAGCAACAGCACCAGCAACAGAAAATGTCTTAGTGTTGACCGTAGAAACAGCTACAACAGCAGCAGCTACACTGGCGCCAAAAAGGCCAGTAGGGTTGGCAATGATGACGGTGAGGCCGGCCCTGCCGGCAGAGTGGTTGTTGAGGCCGGTCAGGCCGGCAGTGAGGCCGGTGAGGCCAGCAAGGCCGGCGACGCTGGTGGTGAGGCCGGTGAAGACCAGTAAGGGTCAGCGAGGTTCAGCAACTGCTAACAAGGCCCGGCCAGGGCCGCCGAGGACAACAATGGCCGGCGAGGGCCAGCACTGGCCAAGGATGCCTGCGAGGGCAGCGAGGCCCAGCAGACAACGCCGGTGGGGCTGGCGAAGGCCCCAAAGGGTGGTGACAGCTGCCAACGGCTTCCGAGGGCCGGTGCAGGCCAGCAAGGCTGGCGAGGCCAGCGAGGGCCGGCTCACGGTGGCGAGGCCGGAGGAGGCTCCTGGAGGCGGTGGTCAATATGGCAGCGGCTGACACCGACTGGCGTTTGCAGTAGCTGACAACAACCATTTACGTTGGCATCAACACCCACGTAAATAATAGTAGTGATAGCAGCAGTAGTAGGAGCGCCATTAGTAAAGACAACATTAGTAGCAGCAATAGTAGCAGTAGCAATATCAGTGATTGCATTAGTGACAGTACCAAGATTAGACACATTAGTCGCATCAGAAGCCACAGCAGCTGCAGTAGCAATTGCAAAAGTGATAGCACCTACAATGACAACATTTCTAGAGTGCCACTCAGGGAACCTACTTTTGAAAAGGCGAAGAGGCAGGCTCATCTGATTGGATCCTCATCAGGAGAGGTAAAAGATCCATGCTTGTAGGCGATTGCAAACCTTCATGAGAAGAAGGCAAAGATCTAGTAACAGCATTGGTGATCAGGCTGCTACTATTGACATGCTTGGGCATATCCCAGTAGCCGACGTAGGCAGTTGGATTCGTCGCACCAGCGGCAGATCGGCAGTCCACCACAGGCATCATAGTCATGCAAGGGCATACACTCAAGTAGGAGCGCCCTGATTTGGATATCTGATCGATGATGTGGAGGACTCACTTGCAAATCCATGGATAAAGGAGGTACATTTCCTTGAGTAGAATTTGAGCCAACTGCGCTTCGGCTCATCCTCTTTCCTTGTGGTGTACCTCCAAACCTCGAGGCAGATGACAGGGTTCCTTTCATCTGCCTCAAGGCCAGTTTTGACTCCTGGGAGGTGCCTGTTTAGGAGGCTTTTCACTCCACAGTGGTCTTTCCCCACGATGTACACTTGCTCCAAAACCCAGTTTGCCTCCCTACAAAGAATCGCCTAAAGGGAAATGGCACTTACTCTGTTTGCTACAGGGACTCTTGCAACGGCGACACGTTGGCTTGCCAGGTTCGACACTCTTTGAAAGGGAGTGGCGAAGCGGGCAAGTGACTACTAGCAGAGTGCCACGTGCACCTACACTTGCCTAAGGCTGGTGGTGGCTTCCTATACTGGGTTCTTGGCACCATCTTGGTAGGAGCCCACATGGACCACTGCAAAATGTTCTCGGGCTTTGACCGCATTGCCCTCGAGGACGTGTCCGCATGTCTCCAGCTCCTTCCTTGAACACAGTGGCTAAGGAGGCAGCCCGGGTAGACCATTCAAGCCTGGTCATCGCGATGACCACAACGTCACCGTCGGGTACTTCTTCCCCTAGCTATGTCTCTCCCTCCTCCTCCTCCTCTCAATCTCCCCAGGCTGGCCAGACCCAGGACGTTGCAGCAGCCACTCAAGGAAAAAAGGGAAAGAAGGGACGTGGCAAGGGCAAAAGCAAGCCATGCAGGCGAGCGGTGACAGTAGACGATTCGTCAACGACTACATTTATGGAGGTGTCCATTTCTACATGGAGTACCAGCAATTCCGTGCATGGATCAGAATCACACGTGGGCTCTAGGCGGTACACGCGTAGCAGAAAACCTCCAGCAACACACACGAGATTCACACAGTAACAACAACAGCACTTTAGATGCCATCTTCCCCCACTTTGACTGCTAGTAGCAGTGACCAGGACCCTCGGAATCGCACCATTGCAGAGCCCCATCAGCTGCTAGCGCTCCGCATTCAAGGAGGTCTGAGTATGTTGACATAACCAAGTGGTTCACAATTAGTATGCCTTGTGGTGTTTTCTGCCTGTGGTGATGCAAGTGGAGGGGTCCAGTCTCTACATGATAAGGATAAGTCTTGGCCTGAAGCAATGGTCTGGCTTGAAGAGTCCCATGCTCGTGTTATGCTTCGCTGTTCAGAGCTCCTTTTTGAGCGTCCAACAGAGGCGAGTACTCTGTGGCACATTTCTTGGAGACGACGACAGGTTGTGAGACAAGAGCCGCCAGGATCATCGACTCCGATGCCACTCATTACATGACCCATCATCGCGCCGACTTCATAGTCTTTGGTCCTGTTCGTTCCGTTTAATCTGTGCGTACAAGTTCCAGGTAGATCCTGCCTGTCCAGGGTGTTGGAATCGCAGTCTCTTATGGCCCATCTGGCCCCCTGTACGTATCCAACATGCTCTTTGTCCCTATTCTTGAGCTCAACTTGGGTTTGTGCCTGTACCAGGCTTGGTCTCACTGTTGAGCAATCTGTTTACTCTGCCACAGTGTATACTAGAGACACTCATGCTGTTGTGCTTTTTGTCCCTTTAGCAGATGATCTATACCATGTTTCTTGTTGTGTCCTCTTAGTCTCCTTTACTCCATAGTCTCATGGTGCATGCGTTTTTTATACTGGTGTGCTCTCACAAGAGCATTAGTGCATGATCCACCGCCGTTTGTTCCATGTGAGCACAGACATTGTGTCCAGACGATCGAATGGAGTCTGTTCTCGGTCTTGATAAGGCCGAGTGCCTAACATGCGCTCAGGGAAAGGTGCATCAGTGTACCTATCCTAAGTCTGTCTCACAGGCCTAGCGCCCCTTGGAGCTGGTCCACTAAGACCTGGTCAGTCTCTTCCGGACTGAGTCCTTGTAAGACCGTTGTCGGTATGTTCATGCCTTGACGGAAGAATTCACTTGGATGCTATGGGTCTACAGCCTTCGTCATAAGAGCGATGTTGCCGTGACAGCTCGCCTATGGCAGGTCATGGTTGAGCTCCAGTCATATCATACTCTCTTTACGTTTGGATCAGACCGCGGTGGAGAGTTCCTTTGCAAGATAGTCTCGTCCTTTAAGGAGCTTGGAGTCTTTCACCAGCTCTCTACCCCACCTAGACCCCAGCAGAACGATGTGTCATGGCGCTCGAACCACAACATGCAAAATGCGGTCCACATTGGTTGAACCCGATGTCCTCTTGTTCATCGAGGACCTGAGCACCTTGTTCACCTACGAGCCAGGTGGCCGTCTCTGATCGATGCCTTTTAGAGTTCAGGGGCAGGTTATCTCGGTGCCAAGACACCCCATCCACAGCATGAAGAGTAAGTATTCTGGCACAAAGGTCCTTGGACTTAGTGTTAAAGTGACCTATACCGAGATACACCTAGGGTGTCCAGTCGGCCACTAGCAGGTCTCACGCGACTACTCTGTCATGTACGATGCTGCGGTCGACCTTGTCGTGGCCTGGCTCATGCCAGACGCATGCCTCAGCCAACGGAAGCCCTCTTGCAATGACGCATGATCCAGGCACCTTGAAAGAGGCACTTTCGGTAGATGACTCAACACTCTGGTACGCGTCTTGAGAGGATGAGCAATGCACCATACAAGAGCAATACGGTGTGTATGAGCTTGTTTGCCTTCATCGAGGGTACAAGATCGTACCGGCCAAATGAGTCTTTTGAAAAGAGGTGAAGCCAGATGGCTCTGTGGATTGTTACAAGGCCTACTTGATGGCCAAGGGATTCTTGCTGAGGGTGTCAAATTCACCGAAACCTTTGCATTTGTTGGCCGTGTGACCATAGCTTGTGTGCTGTTTTAGTGCTGTAACCGAGCATGACTAGGAGCTATACCACATGGATGTGAGAAATGAGTTCCTCCATGACACACTAGATGAGGAGATCTACATGGTATAACCACCCGGCTTTGAGGTTTGTGACAAGATCTGGCACTTGTGCAAGGTCTCGTATGTCCTCAAGCAATCGCTGCAGCATTGGAATCAAGAGATTCTCAGAAAATTTGCCCACACATGCTGTGTGCAGATAGACACTGATCCATCCCTCATCCTCGTCTATGTCATCGACCTCCTAATCACGCCTCCCTTCATGGAGGTCATGAAGGAAGCCAAGGATTTTCTCCATATAACCTACAAGATGAAGGAGTTCAAACCTACAACTATATTGATCATGATGGAGATTGTGTGTGGCTGACGGTAGACACTCTTGCTTTACTAGGCACACTACACTTGGGTTGTGTGGGAGCGATTCTCCGACCTCCTGCATGTAGTTTGACAGCCTCCATGCTCAACACATAGGATTTGTAGGATTCCCTCAAGGCGGATGACCCAACACAGCTAGAGGAGACAATGGACGTTAGCCTATACTTGCGTATCGTCGGCTCTCTCATGTACTTGGCCAGGACCACCCAACCTGACATTTTTTTTTGGTCAACCTCCTCACGTAGCTCTCATTCTGTCCGAGGACGATTGTCTTGCATGCATTTGTGAGTCATGCAGTCGTGGTCTCTAAATCGCACCTCGGATTGTGCTTTGGTCGAAAGTGCTTAGTGGTGATTAACGGGTAGAAAAAACAGCCGCTGGTCATGGAGCCTTGATGGGAGGTGTGGGGCGAACCGCCTGTTGTTGCTAGGTAATACCGATGGATCATGGCATATTGACAAGCAAGGCTGCATTGCACGCATCTCGTCCGATGCAAAGTATGTTGCACTGGAGGCTTGGGCTGTTGAGTCGGTGAGGCTGCATCGCTTGCTTCTTGATTTGCGCCAGTCTGTGCCTTCTATCATTGTGCGTTGTGACAACCATGGTGCTCTTGCCATCCCCAAGAACTCTGGTGTGTTTTCAGCACAAATGAAGCACGTTGCTTTTGGGCATCACTTAATGCGTAACTTGGTGGAGTGGCAAGTGATTCCAGTCATCTGGGTCCCCGGAGACCTATAACAAGCTGACTTGCTAACCAAAGCATTGGCCCTCGAAGAGTTCGGGTTGGCCATTTGTTTCCTTGAGGATGACTGAGAGTGGGGTCTGTGCTGGTGTTGTAATGAGCACCTCGTTATGCACTCCTGTCAGTTATGTACGTGTATAGACATGCACACCAAAGGATCATGGGGGAGTGTTGTAATGTGAGCCATTTCCGTCCGAATGTACACGTGACGGTGACCACTCGGCCATGTCCATGCCCGTGCAGATGCTTGATGTGGACCGAGCTGGCGCTTGGGCGTCATTGTGTGGTCATCCACCCATCCGGTGCTGCAGGAAAGCTGCTAATCCGTGCCGAAAGGCTTGTTTGGGCCTTCAGCTATTTCCTTGCAGGGATTTTCTTTGTAGGTTTGTCATGTACTTGATTTTGCATGTTTTTGTATTTTCCATCCACTGAAAGATTCCGAACTTGAGCATGTGCGCAGCAGTTACGTCCGGCTCACGATTATGCATCCGTAGGATTAGGCTGTGCCCCATTCGAATGTGTGTGCACCAAAATGCGGCCAATATAGTAGTTTTGGGCTGGTTCAAGGAAAATTGACCTCCTGGGACGCGCAACCTAGTTTGTGCCCGCGGTAGCTACTTATGTTATGTGCCCATTAGTTGTCATCCTCCTCTTGATTATGCTTGCTTCAGAGACTATGCCTGTCACCTTAGCCAAACCCTTATTCTTTCCACTGCCTTGCTCAACAACGAGATGGGTGGCTAGACTGTGTTTCCACGTCAACAACAGTGCTAGGAAGCTTCCATAAGACTGTTACATCGGATTGGATCGGATTCTATCCAATCCATTCCAGATTTTTGCCAACCCGAACCCGAACCGAACCGCTGAGTTCGGTTCTTGATCCGATCCGAACCGATCTTCTCCCTTGGAAATCCGAAACCGAACCAATCCAGTTCGTCCTTGCGGATTTCTCATTTTGTAGCGATGTATTGGAGTCTTGAGCAGGTTGCTTGTGACGACTCGCTGGTGAGACGTGTTGGCACAACCGACCAACCTTACCTTCCCATCAAGGCAAGATGATCGATAGGATATCGTGAAACAGACCTCACCTCTCACATCTGATCTGCCCTCTTCTCTCACCCCCACATGCACCCACACATATGTACAGGGGTCTGAGTGACAATGGCTTCGCCTGGAGAGTTTCTCACTCAAGACTGGATCATGTCCCTGGTGCCAGTCTCACCAGGCAGTCACCGAGCTCTTTCAAGATGCCACCTGAACGAACCTCATGAAATCTCATCTTTTCTCATGTCCATCATGCTTGGATGTGGATGAGGCTTGACCTCGGACACTATGATTGCTTCGTCCTCCTTATGCTTGCATGTGGGTTTTTGGGGGAGTTGCCATGTTTTCCCTGATGCTGATCCTTAGGGGGGCACAATGTCAGCCGATGGATGTGCACCGGTGAGTAGCCGCCTTCCGATTAATACCAAGAGGTCGGGCTTGACCCCCGGGTGGCAGGACGTGCCTTGCTCTACGAGATGCACGAGCGAGGTGTGCACCAACCGGGTCTTACACTCTTGCTCCCCCTTCACTAAACTCTATCATCGTCATTTTTTCTTTCTCCAGCCTCCACATCAATGGCGCATGTGTCCAGCGGGTATCTCCCAACCATGCCCTACCCCATGTACACCTCTCACTAGCGTGTTCAGGGGCAATCACAGGCAGGACACCAGCATTGGTGCGCAAGTCATATGGAAAACATGCTCACTGCTCCGCCTTGTTTGGATTTCAATTTAATCCGAGCAGAGCCGAAGACTGACACAAAGACGTGATTGTTCGGACCAGTTCGGATAAATCTGAACTGATCCGAACAAAACTTTAGGAAGACCGAACTCGATTTAATCCAATCTGGTCATATTCGAATCCGATTTTGTCACGGACAGATTTGGATGAAATGAGTCATATTTTCTTGGATCGGTTCAAATATCAGATCCAGACTAACAGCCTTGAGCTCCCACATATATCTTAAATAACTTCTGTGGACGATGGACACACTGAGAAGATGCGTGGAAGCTTCCTAGCGACACAGCCGCCGAACGGGCGTCAGTGCCTGGTCAGACGTTGACGACAGTCACAGGTCGTACACACAACGGCAAGGGTCTAGCTAGGAGACACAAGGCAAATGTCAGAATGCTTCAATAGCATTTGCAGAGAGATGAAAAATGATAGGACCATGCCATAAGTACTTGCCGCGGCGCACGGCGGGTGTCGCACGCGGCAGTGCAAGATCTGTCCTAAAACCGGCCCAAAAACATTATTTTGGCCGTAACTCTGTGCAAACATGTCAGAATGCTACGCCGTCTGAACCTAGACATGCAAGATCACAAGCCGGACGCTACGACTGGTCAAATGCATACATCAACATCAAACGGTGGACACACAATACAAAACATGCAAATCGGGCCCATGGCCAGTCCACCGAAAAAGTCCTGCGTGCTGCAGAAAAACCTGCAGGAGGTCCCGGGTAGTGTCCGGAGCTCTGGAACGGTTGTTGGTCAGCTACAAGCTGGTATTCCACCACCAGACGCCGCACCGGTACCACCAGGGTCCACATCAGGGATCTGCACGAGTATGGACATGGCCGAGTGGTCACAGTAAACTGTAGAGGTTGAAAGGAATGTCACAAATCACAACACTCCCCCATGACCCGATGGTACACATGTCCATACACGTGCAACACTGAGACAAGTTCAACAACGAGTGCAAAAACAGATGTGACATGGACACACTCCACACTCAGCCACTCTCAGGCAAGGGGTGAAGCCCAACAGAACGAATGGCCACCATGAACTTTCCGCGAGCTAGTGCCTTCGTTAAGAAATCAACACATTGCATGTCAGTGCCAACCCATATGACGGAGATCACGTGTCGCTCCACCAGATCACGCACAAAGTGATGCTCAACCGCAATATGCTTCGTGCGAGCATGAAAGACACCAGAGTTCTCCACAATGGCGAGAGCACTCTTGCTGTCGCAACGCAGCACAATGGTTAGAACTGACTGACCCAACTCAAGGAATCGGCGCTGCAGCCATACCGCCTCAGTAGCCCCTGCACCCAGAGCAACGTACTCTGCCTCCGATCAACTGCGTGCGATGCAGCCCTGCTTCCCGCTGCGCCAGGACAAAGTGGTACCACCGAGCAGAAACACGTAACCGGTGCGGATGCGTCCATCTGGGCTCCAGGTCCAGTCGTTGTCAGTGTAGCCGTCAAGGACCACCGAACACTGCCGGCGAAAGCAGAGTCCGAGGTTTGGTGTGGGGACCACATACCGCACCACTCGTACAGCCGCGTGAAGGGCTCTGGCACGTGGAGCTTGTGAAAACTGAGTGAGGAGGTTGACGGCAAAAGTGATGTCAGGACGTGTGGTAGTGGCCAGGTACATCAGAGATCCGATGAGCCGGAGGTACAAGGTCACATCCACTGTCTCCTCCAGCTGTGTGGAATTGTCCACCTTTAATCCATCCTGCCCATCGGGCGTGAGAGGTGTAAAAGCGGCGGGCACTACGCCAAGGAGGTCGCTGAAACAATCCCCCACAACACGTGCGTATCGGGCCTGATGCAGTAGTAGCGTCCGTCGTCTGCGATCTCGCACGATCTCCATGCCAAGAAACACAGCTGCTGGACCAAGGTCCTTCATCCTGTAGGCAGTCTGGAGGACAAACTTGGCCTCCTTTACAGCCTCCAGTGAAGGAGACGCGATCAGAAGATCATCGGCATAGACCGGGATGGCCGTGAATCGCTCAGGCGACCGTCGGATGAAGAGAGAGGGATCAGCCTCGCTCTGTATGTATCCCGCACGAGTCAGAGTGCCAGTGATCTCCTGGTTCCAACACCGCGGAAAATGCTTGAGGCTGTACAAGGGCTTGCGCAAGCGCCAGACCTTGTCACCGTCCTTAAAGCTAGGTGGCTGAGCCACGTAAATCTCCTCATCCGGAGAGCAATGGAGGAACCCATTGTTCACGTCCATCTGGTGTAGTTCCCAGTCATGCTGAGCCACTACACCGAACGGAACTCGAGCTCAGGTCATGCGGCCGACAGGGGCAAAGGTATCAGTGTAATCGATGCCCTCGATCTGACCCCTTGACGACCAAGCGGCCCTTGTGGCGTTCCAGTGAGCCATCCGGCTTCATTTTCTTGCGAAAGACCCACTTGACCTGAATAGCCTTCCTCCCAGGTGGAAGGTCGACTAGCTCATAGACTCTGTGCTCTCGGATGGCACGAAGCTCATCCTCATAGGCGGTACGCCAAGCGTCAGCATCCTGTGATGAGAGAGCTTCCCTTAGTGTGCCCGGGTCAGGCGCCATAGAGGGAGAGCTCTGTGTGGCAAGAGCACATGCCTCAGTGCTATGTCTGATGACTACAAGATCAACTGCTGCATCACAAGCGATATGAAACTCGCAAGTGACGAGATCGTACCCTACGGGAGACGCTGGATGTACCTTTGTGTGCTCAGTGCAGATACTTAGGCCTAGGACCTTTGTGCCGGGATCACCACTCGCGATGGTGCGAGTGGAGCGCCTGGGTGCGGGGCCAGACACCTGCTGGGCCCCGGAGTCCAATGGTCGAAGACGACCGCCAGGCTCACGGGAGTAACCTGGGCTCGAGGGGCGCACCTCAGGCTTAGGGACAGGCACAACCACTGCTGGTGAAGGTTGAGGCAAAGGAGCTGGTGATACCGTGCGAGGAGATGCGAATGTGGGAGACACGGGACTGGGTGTGACAGCAGGAGCAGGTGAGGCTGAGCCACGCACAGAGGTAGGATTACCGGCGGACACAGGTACCGTTGCAGGAGTGCGTACAGGTACAGGATCATGGGTACCTGTGGGGTGCGAAGGTAAAAGAGTAGAAGCTGGCTGTGGGGGAGAGGTCTCTGGACCGACGACGATGATCGCTGGGTCATCAAGAGCCGGAGACCGAGAAGTGAAAGGAGCTCGAACGGACACATCAGCCTGGTGAGAGGTGCTCGCAGGCGCAGACTCCCCCATCCGTCGAGAACCCTCACATGTAGGAACATGCATGGCGGATAGCGATATGATCGAAGTCAGATCAAGGTAGGTGAAGGACTCAAAGAAGAGCATGTCGCGTGACTCAACGATGCGACGATGAGTGGGGTCCCAAAAATGCCAGGCCTTTGACCGCGGGGAGATACCTACCAAGGCACACAAGCGACCCCGCGGTGAGACCTTGGACCCCTACTGGTCCTCGATGTACCACACACAGGCCAAGGATCCCCAGACTCGAGCGGGGCAAAGGTGAGCACGGTGGCCGAACCAGAACTCATATGGTGTGACGTGGTCCGGAAGAGGACCGTGCGGGAGGCAGTTCCACACCCAAGTCATGTAGGCAAATCCTTCAAAAGCGAAGGACTCCGAGAGACCGCACTCAGACCGCATAGCGCGAACCGCATCCTCCATGGTGCGGTTCCAGCGCTCAAAAACATCATTCTGCTGAGGAGTAGTAGGAGCGGAGACCTGGTAAAAAATCCCGTGCTCGGCAAAGAAGCCGTCCATCTCGCCAAGGAACTCACCGCCGCGATCCGAGCAGAAGGTATGTAGCGTGTGACGGGACTGACGCTCAGCCATCACTAGCCAGAGGCAAACCGCGAGAGTGGCGTCGCTCTTCTGGCACAGGCTGTAGACCCACCGCATCCGGGTGAAGTCATTGGTCAGGGTCAGGACATATCGACCCCGATCGGACAGAGACTTGACGGCAAGAGGACCAAGAAGGTCAGAATGGACTAACTCGAGAGGGCGAAGTGCGTGAGAACGGGAGTCAATGTAGGTGAAACGATGTATCTTACCCTGAGCGCAAAAGAGACAGTCGGTCTTGGACGGCTTCTCGAAAGAAGCCACGTCTGAATGAGCTTTAACACAGTGTCAGAGCCTAAATGATACAGACGGCGATGAAGCAATTGCTGGTGCTCAGGAGAAAGAACACCAGTGACAAAAACACGAGCTGAAGGGGAAGGGGAGCAAGGATGAGAAGTCCGAGAGACACGATACAAGTCATCCAGAATAGAGGCACGAAGGATGACTCTACGAGTGTCAATAGCAGTCACAGTCGTGGAGCCTGTAGTGTGCTCCATAGAGAGTCCCATCAGTGTGCAAACACGTACAGAAGCAAGCTGAGCTCAAGGTCAGGCACAAACAGCATCTCGGAAAGATACAAGGGGCCAGACGGACCGTCAAAACACACGAGCCCAACACCCTGGACTTGCAAGGACTGACTAGAGCCTGTGCGAACGGAACCAACAGACGCGACAGGGTCGAGAACAACGAAGTTGCTACGACGAAATGTCATGTGATGAATGGCACCGGAATTGATGACCCAAGTGCCACCGGAATCATGACTGGAGGACGTCACTGTACAACGGGCAATGGAGCATCAGAAGGACGTTGGGTAGTCGGTGGGGAGGGATGACGAAGGGAACAAACGTGAGAATCATGAATCCAATCGGTAGAGTCAGGCCCATCGTCATCACATGCCGACTGTGCCCCTCGACAAGAGTCATCCCAAGCCACAAGAACAGATGGACAGATAGTCTGTGAACCACCCAGCTGTGACAACACACTTGCACCTCCCTGGAAGCGAAGCGCCAAAAGGTGTCGGAGCTCGACGATGGTGCGGTCACGTGGGTCCGGGTCGCTGCTGCTCGCCGCTGGTGAAGCGGGAACCGCTACAGTCGTGGTCGTCGCATGCCCGGAGGACGTGATGCTGGACGTAGAATGGAGTGTGTGTGCAGCCTGAAGTCCATGAGTAATCCGCGCCCAGTCGAGCGGCTGCTGGAACTCGGTGTAGCGATGGACACCTCCACAGTTGTAGCAGTGAACAGAGCGTCCACTGCTATTACCCGATGACGACTACTGCTGTGACTACTGCTGGCCCGAGCCGTGCTTCCCCTTCTTCTTCTTCCCCTGTGCTGCTGTCGCGACACCCTGTGTCGGAGTCAGTGTAAGCGGGATGGAAGATGTAGAGGAAGATGATCACGTGATGGAGGATGGAGAAGGGGAATGCAAGAGAGGCGTCGGTGGTGATGAAACGACTGCTGTAGTAAGAGAAGTCTCCTGATAGGCCACGGCTACCTCACGGGCAAAAGTCACCTGGAGGAAGAGCTGATGCGCCCGGGGAAGAAGCTATAATGAGGCCAAAAAAGGCTCGATCACAGCGTTGCTGTACCTCGTGAAGATGTCTGTGTGCTCAAGGCGAACTCCGAGCATGATCGTGCGGAGCGCCCACAGCTATGTACCTCCTGAGGTCCCAAGGCGCGTGTAGATGCGCATGGCGTGTTGCCAGTAGTCGGCTGCAGGCTCGGCAGGCCCATGACAAAGGGAGTGACAGGCACGAATGTGCGCGGCACGAGTGGCATGTATCTCTGCAGCAAGCAGGGATAATGCCAGGTCCCAGGCCCTGCGTGGGTCAGCGCCGGTGCCTGTGCCGGCCTCACCAAGGAATGAGCGAAAGTCGACGACGGTCTCGCGCGGCATGGCGTAAAGGAGTCCGCGCATCACCCTAGCTGCTGTCAGCACCTGCACTCGGTCTGTAGTCTGATACAGACTGTGGTAGTAGGGCCACACTCTCTCTGAAGTGGCCCAAACTTGGAAAAGGATCTCCCAGCAGTCTAAACCGTCCTCGCTGATATACCGTGGGGATGGTGTCTCGAAGTCCTTGGGTTGTCGCTCCGTGGGGAGAGAAACCACAGGCTGAGAAGGACGAGGGATGGGGAAGACACCTGGAAGAGAGGTCACTGGGGTGGATATTAGGCGACGATTGAATCTCAGGGAACCGAGATGTGTGTGGGGGTCGAGAGCTCGTCTGGAGCTGGCGGAGACACTCCTGAAGCACACGAATCTCACGATCGGGGGAGTCGGCCTCCATGCCTGGCATATCTAGATCCTCATTCCAAGGATTAAGAGGTGGCGGGTCAGACCCAGCTCCTGCCTCCGGTGCTGGGGCTAGCTGCTGTGCAGAGAGTGCGACAACTGCAGCTCCCTCGGAGGTCTGCCGTGTTGTGATTTGTGACGTTCTTGTATAGTTTACTATGACCACTCGGCCGTGTCCATACTCGTGCAGATCCCTGAGGCGGGCCCTGGTGACACCGGTGCGACGACTAGCGGTGGACTACCGGCTTGCAGCTGGCCGACTACCATTCTAGAGCCCCAGATGCTGCCGGGACTCCCTGCTGTCTTTTCTACAGCTTGAAGGCGTCTTTCTGCGGACTGGCCATGAGCCCTATTTGCATGTTTTTGCATTGTATGTCCACCGTCTGATGATGGATGCATGCATGTGACCAGTCGTAGCGTCCGTCTTTTGATCCTGCACGTCTAGGTTCAGACGGCGTAGCATTCTGACATGTGTGCGCAGAGTTACGGCCAAAACAGTGGTTTTGGGCCGGTTTTTAGGACAGCTCTTGGACTGCCGCGTGCGACACCCGTCGTGCACCGCGGCAGGTATTTATGCCTTGGACCTGTCATTTGTTATTTCTCTCTGCAATTATATTCAGTTTGAGTTTCCTGACACTCTGTCCGTGTCCCAACCCAGACCCTTGCAGTTTTGTCTCAAACTTGTGAATGTTGTCACACGCTGACCTGGCGCTGACGCCTAGTGTCACGGCAAGTGGTTAGGAAGGTTCTAGGAAACTTCTCATGGTATCAGAGCAACAAGCCAGAGCTTGTTGTGCTGCACAGCAGAGATGCAGCAATCGCAGCAGCAGTGAGCAGCAGCAGTGGCAACAGCACACAGCAGCAGCGACAGGTCCTGGGAGGACCCACCAACCTGTGCCATTGCAAGGCGTAGGCCGCAACACCTGTGTGACAGAGGAGTCGTGCAGGAGGGGTGCAGCAGTGTAGCAGCACGCCAGCGCAGCAGCGCCATAGCAGCTGTCCAGCAGCGCAGCAACAGAGCTGGCAGTTTTGACCACAACAGCAGCAACAGCAGCAACATCGGCGGCGGCATCAGAAACATCAGCAACAGTAGCCGCCAAAGTGGCTTGAGGCCACTGCCGTCAAGCTCGACGGCAGCAGCAGCAGCAGAAACAACAGCAGCGTGCGCCACCGCTGCCCCTGTCCGTGCAACTTCCTAGAAGCCGCACGGACGTGGAGGAGCCGCGGACGAAAATCGCGTCAGCCACCACCTCCCCGTCGGCACGAGCTTGCCCTGGCTTCAAACGAACGCCGTTTTTGGCGTTTGAGGGTGCGTTGGAAAGCTCTTCTCTCAAGCTCTCCAGAGATACTATTCACGCTCAGTTTCGTGCTCTGTCGCCACCAGCAAAGACTGAAGTGCACCGCAGACTTGTTTTCTGCTGAAATTCGGGCAGAACAGGGAAAAGTGACGTTTTGCCACTTTTTCCAACTTTTTGCGACCGAAAATTTCACCATCATGTTCAGCACATTCAGGAGCCTCTATGGTCCAAATTTCGCTTGATTTGGACAACCTTGAATTTTTAGTGCCGAAATTTTTAAATTTCAGCACTTCGCCAAATTTCTGGCCGTCAGCACCATACTTAGCCAAATCTTTGGCTGGACAGTCAAAAGTTGCCAGCGTCTCAAATCCTCGAGAAACGCTGACGGTTTTGAAATCCGACAAACTTGACCTGTCGCCCCATACTGAGCGGCGACATGAGCCTGTCCGACAAGGAGAAGGGACCAGGCGACCCCTCCTCCTCTTCGTCTGGTGTACTGAGTCCACGCTCGCAGGCCATTGAGGACCTGCGAAGCCAGCAGGATGAGATGCGTCGCCTCCAGAGAGAGCAGACTGACGCTATCCGCACGCTGACTGAGCTTCTGCGTGCTCAGTCCACGGCTCCTCAGCGGGTTTCTGAGGGAGCTGCCGGCGTCGCGGTCTCTATTCAACAGTCGGCTCAGGCACCCGTGACAGGCGCTCGACCTGTCCCACCACCTGCTGACCTCCTGGATGATGAGCCATTCATGCCAGGCATTACTCATGATTCCCCGGCTCAGGAGATTCGAGTTCTTCAGGAGCGCCTCCGTCAGCTGCAGATGGGCACCCGATCGCCTCCGTTTTCCCCGATACGATTGTCACCTGACTACCCCGGTGACCATCCTCTTCCAAGAGTCTTTCCGGTCTCTCGTCCTTCTCAGCCTGTGGTTGCTCTCCCCACGGAGCGGCAGCCCAAGGATTTTGAGGCACCACCTCCACGGTACATCAGTGAGGATGGCTTCGACTGCTGGGAGATCCTGTTTCAGGTGTGGGCTACTTCCGAGGGAGTGTGGCCTTACTACCACAGCCCGTACCAGCCTACAGACCCAGCACAGGTACTAACAGCAGTCCGGGCCATGCGCGGACTCCTCTACGCCATGCCACGCGAGACCTCCGTCGACTTCCGCCCTTTCCTTGGCGAGGTCGGCACAGGCACCGGCGCCGATCCCCGTGGAGGTTGGGATCTGGCCTTATCCCTGCTGGCCGCAGAGACGCACGCCACTCGTGCATCACACATTCGTGCTTTCCATTCGCTCCGTCAGGGGCTTGCGGAGCTTGCAGCGGATTACTGGCGACGCGCCATGCGCATCTACACGCGCTTGGGGACCTCAGGAGGCACACAACTGTGGGCGCTTCGTACGATTATGCTCGGAGTTCGCCTCGAGTACACCGACATCTTCACACGGTACAGCGATGCTGTCCTCGAGCCCTTCTCAGCCACTCTGCAGCTGCTTCCTTGGGTGCATCAGCTCTTCCTTCAGGTGACCTCAGCCCGCGAGGCAGCCGTAGCCCATCAGGAGACTTCCCTCGCTACAGCAACCATCACATCACCACCATCTTCCCTCCTACAGTCTCCCTCTTCCTCCTCCATCACTTCCTTATCTTCCTCTTCCTCTTCGACCCTGTCTACACCCACGCAGACACAGGGCGTTACAGCAGCCGCCCAGGGGAAGAAGAAGAATAGGAAGCGTGGATCAGGTCAGCAGGAGTGGTCATCGAGTGGTAGCAGTGGTCGTTCTGTGCACTGCTACAACTGTGGAGGCGCCCATCGCTACACCGAGTGCCAGCAGCCGCTCGACTGGGCGCGGATCACTCGTGGGCTCCAGACTGCTCATGCTCTCCGTTCCACGTCTGGCACGTCACCCGCATCCTCCTCCGGACGCGCGGCGGCCACGACTGCAGCTGTTCCTGCCTCCTCACCGGCGAGTAGCAGCGATCCGGACCCGCGCGACCACACCATCGTCGAGCTTTTCCACCTCCTGGCGCTCCGCTTTCAGGGAGGTGCGAGTGTGTTGTCATCGTCGGGTGGTTCACAGACTGTTTGTTCGTCCGTTCCTGTGGCTCGTGACGATGCGTGTGGAGGAGCACAGTCAGCATGTGATGATGATGGGCCTGACTGCACCGAGTGGATTCATGAGTCTCATCTTGTGTTGTGCGTCGTTCCTCCCCACTGACGGCTCAGCGTCCCTCTGATGCCGAGTGTTCCATTGCTCATTGTTCAGTGACGTCCTCCAGTCGTGACTCCGGTGGCACTTGGATCATCGATTCTGGTGCCACCCATCACATGACGTGCTGTCGCAGTGACTTTGTTGTTCTCGGCCCTGTCACGTCTGTCCGTTCCGTTCGTACAGGCTCTGGTCAGTCCTTGCCAGTCCATGGTGTTGGGGTTGTATGCTTTGATGGTCCGTCTGGCCCCTTGTACCTTTCCGACGTGTTGTGTGTGTCTGATCTTGAGCTCAGCTTGCTTTCTGTGCGTGCCTGCACCTTGATGGGTCTCTCTGTGGAGCATACCGCTGACTCAGCGACTGTGACTGTTACTGACACCCGTAGTGTCGTCCTGCGTGCTTCAGACATAGATGATCTGTATCGAATCGCTCGGCCCTCCTCCCCTTGCTCTTCCTCCTCCTCCGGTCGTGTCTTTGTCACTGGTGTTCTATCTCCGAAACACCAGCGGTTGCTTCATCGTCGTTTGTGTCACGTGGGCTCCGACACTATGTCGAAGCTCATTCGGACACAGCCCGCTCTCGGTCTTGACGTGGCTTCTTTCCAGAAGCCACCCAAGACTGACTGTCTTTTTTGCGCTCAGGGGAAGATGCACCGGTGCACCTACCCTGACTCTCGTTCCCGAGCGCTTCGGCCTCTCGAGTTGGTTCACTCAGACCTTCTCGGCCCTCTCCCGATCGAGTCTCTGTCCGAGAGGGGCCGGTATGTTCTGACTCTGACTGATGACTTTACCCGGATGCGGTGGGTCTACANGTTGCTTCATCGCCGTCTGTGTCACGTGGGCTCCGACACTGTGTCGAAGCTCATTCGGACACAGCCCGCTCTCGGTCTTGACGTGGCTTCTTTCGAGAAGCCACCCAAGACTGACTGTCTTTTTTGCGCTCAGGGGAAGATGCACCGGTGCACCTACCCTGACTCTCGTTCCCGAGCGCTTCGGCCTCTCGAGTTGGTTCACTCAGACCTTCTCGGCCCTCTCCCGATCGAGTCTCCGTCCGAGAGGGGCCGGTATGTTCTGACTCTGACTGATGACTTTACCCAGATGCGGTGGGTCTACAGTCTTCGTCAGAAGAGCGACGCCGCCCTTGCGGTTTGACTCTGGCTAGTGATGGCTGAGCGTCAGTCCCGCCACACGCTACATACCTTCCGCTCGGATCGCGGAGGCGAGTTCCTTGGCGAGATGGACTCCTTCTTTGCTGAGCACGGGATTTTTCACCAGGTCTCCGCTCCTGCTACCCCCCAGCAGAATGGTGTATCTGAGCGCTGGAACCGCACCATGGAGGATGCGGTTCGCGCCATGCGGTCTGAGTGCGGTCTCCCAGAATCTTTTGTCTTTGAGGGTTTCGCCTACATGACTTGGATCTAGAACCGCCTCCCGCACGGTCCGCTCCCGGACCATATTACACCGTACGGGCTCTGGTTTGGACACCGTGCTGACCTTCGTCTCGCTGGCGTCTGGGGCTCTCTGGCCTCCGTGTGGTACACCGAGGACCAGTAGGGGTCCAAGGTCTCACCTCGGGGCCGCTTGTGTGCCTTCATAGGCATTTCCCCGCGGTCAAAGGCCTGGTGCTTCTGGGACCCTACTCGTCGTCGCGTCATTGAGTCCCGCGACGCGCTGTTTTTCGAGTCTCTCACCTACCGTGACCTGACTTCGATCACAACACTCTCCGCCGCCCATGTTCCTTCTTGTGAGGGTTCTCGGCGGATGGGGATGACTTCTACGCCAGCAAGCACCTCTCATTAGGCTGATGTGTCCGCTCGAGCCCCCTCTCAGTCTCCGGCCCTTGATGATCCGGCGATCATTGCCGTCGGTCCAGAGATTTCGCCTGTACAGCCTGTTTCACACCCCACACGTACCTGTGTTCCCACGCCTCCTTCTACACTAGCACTTGCGTCTGCTGGCACTCCTATCTCTGTATCTGATCCAGTCTCGCCCACTCCCGTTCCTACGTCGGCTGGTACTCCTGCCTCAGTGTCAGGTCCTGTCTTGCCTGCTCCGGCTGTCACACCCAGCCCCGTGTTCCCCACACACGCATCTCCTGGCACGGCATCTCCGCCTGCCTCGTCTCAGCCCTCACCAGCTGTGGTCGTACCTGTCCCTATGGTCGCACCTGTCCCTGAGCCTGAGGTGCGTCCCTCGACCTCAGGTTACTTCCGTGAGCCCGGTGGCCGTCTTCGACCACTGGATTCCAGAGCTCAGCGAGCGTTGGGTCCTGGACCCAGGTGCTCCTCTCGCAGCATCGCGAGTGGTGACCCCGGCAAAAAGGCCCTAGGCCTGAGTGTCCGCACTGAGCTCACAGAGGTACATCCACCGTGCCCCGTAGGGCACGACCTCGTCACTCGCGAGTTCCATATTGCTTGCGACGCTGCAGCTGATCTCGCGGTCGTCAGGCCCGGAACTGAGGCCTGTGCACTTGCTACGCAGAGCTCTCTCTCTATAGCGCCCGACCCGGGCACACTGAGGGAGGCTCTCTCATCACAGGATGCTGATGCTTGGCGTGCTGCCTGCGAGGATGAGCTTCGCGCTATCCGAGAGCACAAAGTCTACGAGCTTGTCTATCTTCCTCCTGGGAGGAAGGCTATTCAAGTCAAGTGGGTCTTTCACAAGAAAGTAAAGCCAGATGGCTCACTGGAATGCTACAAGGCCCGCTTGGTCGTCAAGGGGTACTCTCAGATTGAGGGAGTCGGTTACATTGACACCTTTACCCCTGTCGGCCGCATGACCTTAGCTCGAGCTCTGTTCGGTGTAGTGGCTCAGCATGACTGGGAACTGCACCAGATGGATGTGAACAATGTGTTCCTCCATGGCTCTCTGTATGAGGAGATTTACGTGGCTCAGCCACCGGGCTTTGAGGACGGTACGAAGGTCTGACGCTTGCGCAAGTCCTTGTACGGCATCAAGCAGTCTACGTGGTGTTGGAACCGGGAGATCACCAGCACTTTGACTCGTGCAGGATACGTACAGAGCGAGGTAGACCCCTCTCTTTTCATCCTACCGACACCTGAGCTGTTCACCGCCATCCTGGTCTATGTCGATGACCTTCTTATTGCGTCTCCGTCCCTGGATGCCGTGAAGGAGGCCAAGGCTGTCCTGCAGACTACCTACAGGATGAAGGACCTCGGTCCTGCATCGGTGTTTCTTGGTATGGAGATCGTGCGAGATCGCAGACGTCAGACACTGTTGTTGCATCAGGCCTGATACGCACGAGTCGTGGGGGAGCCCTTCAGCGATCTCCTTGGTGCATTGCCCTCCGCTTCCATACCTTTTACACCTGATGGGCAGGATGCCTTGAAGGTGGATGACCCTACACAGCTGGGGGAGACAGTGGGCGTGACCTTGTACCTCCGTCTCATCGGATCTCTGATGTACTTGGCCACTACCACGCGTCCTGATATCGCGTTCTCCGTCAACCTCCTCGCTCAGTTCTTGCAGGCTCCACGTGTGAGAGCCCTTCACGCGGCTATGCGAGTGGTGCGGTACGTGGTCTCCACGCCGTACCTCGGACTCTGTTTTCGTCGGCAATGTTCGGTGGTCCTTGACGGCTACACTGACAGCGACTGGGCTTGGAGCCCAGATGGGCGCAGTCGTACTCGCTACGTATTCCTGCTCGGTGGTACCGCTCTCTCTTGGCGAAGCGGGAAGCAGGGATGCATCGCACGTAGTTCGTCAGAGGCAGAGTACGTTGCTTTGGGCGCAGGGGCTGCTGAGGCAGTATGGCTGCAGCGCTTGTTTCTTGAGCTTGGGCAGTCAGTACCCGCCATTGTGCTGCGTTGCGACAACCAGAGTGCTCTTGCCATTGCGGAGAACTCCGATGTATTTCATGCTCACACAAAGCACATTGCGGTTGAGCATCACTTCGTTCGTGACTTGGTGGAGCGACGCGTGATCTCCGTCATGTGGGTTGGCATTGATATGCAGCGTGCTGATTTCTTGACGAAGGCACTAGCTCGCGGAAAGTTCTTGGTGGCCATTCGTTCTGTTGGGCTTCGCCCCATGCCTGAGGGCGGTTGAGTGTGGGATGTGCATCTGTGCCTCATTTGTTTGTGTCACTCACTATTGTGTTTGTACCAGTGCTGCACGTGTATGGACATGCGTACCATCGGGTCATGGGGGAGTGTTGTGATTTGTGATGTTCTTGTACAGTTTACTGTGACCACTCGGCCGTGTCCATACTCGTGCAGATCCCTGAGGCGGGCCCTGGTGACACCGGTGCGACGACTTGCGGCGGACTACCGGCTTGGAGCTGGCCGACTACCGTTCCAGAGCCCCAGATGCTGCCGGGACTGTCTGTTATCTTTTCTACATCTTGCAGGCGTCTTTCGGTGGACACGCCATGAGCCCTATTTGCATTTTTTTGCATTGTATGTCCACTGTCTGATGATGGATGCATGCATGTGACCAGTCGTAGTGTCCGTCTTTTGATCCTGCATGTCTAGGTTCAGACGGCGTAGCATTGTGACATGTGTGCGTAGAGTTACGGCCAAAACAGTGGTTTTGGGCCAGTTTTTATGACAGCTCTTGGACTGCCGCGTGCGACACCCGCCGTGCGCCGCGGCAGGTATTTATGCCTTGGACCTGTCATTTGTTATTTCTCTCTGCAATTATATTCAGTTTGAGTTTCCTGACACTCTGTCCGTGTCCCAACCCAGACCCTTGCAGTTTTGTCTCAAACTTGTGACTGTTTTCACACGCTGACCTGGCGCTGACGCCTAGTGTCACGGCAAGTGGTTAGGAAGGTTCTAGGAAACTTCTCATGTGGACTGGGCACGAAGGAGCCCAGTGACTGTACGGATGACGCTGGTCTAGCTCCTTGTAGGCGACGCATCTCGTTCTGCTAGCTCCGCAGGTCCTCAATGGCTTGCGAGCGTGGGCTCATGACCCTAGAGGAGGAAGAAGAGGGATCGAGTACCCTCTTTTTCTTATCACCGGACGAAGCCATGTCACCACTCATTATAGGCCGAGATCTCAACTTGGTCGAATTGCATAAATGTCAGCGTTTCTCGAGGATTTAAAACACTGACAACTTTTGACTTTCTGACCAAAAAATTTGGCCAAGTCAGGTGCTGACGTCAGCAGGTGGTTGCTGACGTCAGCGTGACCTGATGACATTAGCAAGGGAAAATGCTGACGTCAGCTCCTTTTTTTTTACAACCTTCATGGATGTTGCCCCGCTGCGCAGGGGGCGGCTGCTCCGCAGCAGCCGCACGGAAGCTGCGCGGAAGCTACGCAGTAGCTTCCGCTCGGCTGTTGCTACTATGGCGCTGGCACCCGTAGCAGCAGCCGCACGACTGCTACTGCTGCTGCTTGTGCAGCTGTGGCAGCATCTACGCGCTGCTGCTGTGCTACAGCGCAGTTGTGCGCTGCTGATGCAGCTGCTGTGCGTAGCTCCTGTTGCGCGCTACTGCCGCCGCGCGCTCCTGCTGCGCTGTTGCTCTGTTGCACTGCTGTTGTTGCTACCACTGCTGTGCGTTGCTACTGCTGCTGCTGCTGCACGCTGCTGCTGCTCGCTGTCGCCGCCTCCACTGTGCAGCGCTACTGCGCGCTGCTTCTGCTGCGGGCAGCAGCTGCTGCGCGCTGCTGCTGCCGCGGGCTGCGGCTGCTGCTGCCGGCCACCGCTTGCCACGGCTGTGGCCTACTGCAGCCGCTGCTGATGCCAACGCCAGTAGGTGCTGGTGGCTGCCGGCTAATGCGGATGTCACCTGCTGCTGGTCGGCGGCTGCTGCTGATGCGCTCTCACGTGAGTGACGTCTCCGACAGTCGGGTGTCGTTGGTAGGTCCCTGTGGATCGGCAACAACGGTGACGCTCAGTGCTGCTGCTCTGCTGTGTCTCTACTGCGCATCTCGGCGAGAAGTGTCTCACCGCTCTGATACCATGAGAAGGTTCATGGAAGCTTCGTAGCGACACAGCCGCCGAGCGGGCAACAGTGCCTGGTCGAACGGTGACAACAGTCACAGGTCGTGCACACAACGACATGGGTTTGGCTAGGAGACACAAGGCAAATGTCATAATGCTTCAATAGCATTTGCAGAGAGAGATGACAAATGACAGGCCCATGACATAAGTACTTGCTGCGGCGCACGGCGGGTGTCGCATGCGGCAGTGCAAGATCTGTCCTAAAACCGGTCCAAAACCACTGTTTTGGCCGTAACTCTGCACGAAAATGTCAGAACGCTACGCCGTCTGAACCTAGACGTGCAGGATCACAAGTTGGACACTACGGCTGGTCACATGCATGCATTTAGCATCGAACGGTGGACACACAATGCAAAACATGCAAATCGGGCCCATGGCCAGTCCACCGAAAAAATCCTGCGTGCTGCAGAAAAACCTGCAGGAGGTCCCGGGCAGTGTCCGCAGCTCTGGAACTATCGTCGGTCAGCTCCAAGCTGGTAATCCACCACCAGACGCCGCATCGGTATCACCAGGGTTCGCATCAGGGATCTGCACGAGTATGGACACGGCCGAGTGGTCAGAGCAAATTGTACAAGTCGACAGGAACGTCACAAATCACAACACATACACACACCCACAACTCCTGTGCTAAGCCTTGAAGAGTCTGCTAAGGGGGAGAGGGGGGGGGGGGGGGGGGGGGGGGGGGGGGGGGGGATGATGAAGGGGTTGCGTTTATCCCCCTTTTTTTGGTTTGAAAATGTGACTGATCGCACAAGGGTAGAATGGCAAGAGGTATTCTGAAAAGGAACCCGACTAGTCTCTGCAAAAAAAACCATAACAAAATAGCTCCCAACGCTAGTGAAGATAAAAACGGTGTTAAATATGTGAGGCTCGGTGTCTCAAGTCCACGTCCAGTCCTTTTCCTTCACTTCCACCACTCTGAGCGGAGGCACCGGGACAGCCTGCCACCAATGCCTCAGCCGGGAGCCCAAAGCCTGCGAACTAGGAGTCCGCCGACGTGACCAGTGACCTTCCCACATCTGCGGCTGCTGCTGCTGCTGCTGCTGCTGCCGCTGCTGCTGCTCCCGACTGAGGTGGAGCTGTTGTCTAGGCTGCCGAAAGGGGAGCTGGGCCGTGAAGAGGTGCAGGATGAGGAGGGTCGCGAGGATGCGCCACGGTATGAACAGTGGGATGAAGAAGAGAGCCGCGGAGAGCCCGAAGAGTGAGGGGAGGATGAAGTCTGTGGACTGCACAGATTGGCCAGGACAGGATTGTGGACGCAGAAGTTGAAGAAAGTTCAGAAGTTCAGCCACAAGAGGAGCCAGTCGTTCCAGCAAGCTTTTCCAATCAAAACAGGGCTCGATTCGTTCGTTACAAACGCAGAAATGCTTTCCGCCGGAACTGATGCACGAGTGCATGAGACCAGGTGCAGATGAGGCGCTTGTGTACCATAGCCTCAGGCACATCCACATCTGCCACCAACTCACCTGCCCACCTGCCCACTTGACCACCTGCCCGCCCATCGGCAACACCCACCCCTACCTGCCCGCCCATCAGCAACACCAACCCCTACCTGCCCGCCCATCGGCAACACCAACCCCTACCTGCCCGCCCATCAGCAACACCAGCCCCTACCTGCCCGCCCATCGGCAACACCAACCCCTACCTGCCTGCCCATCGGCAACACCAACCCCTACCTGCCTGCCCATCGGCAACACCAACCCCTACCTGCCCGCCCATCGGCAACACCCATCCCTACCGGCCGGCCCGCCCACGCGCCCGCTCGCGTAGGAGCCAAAATCCCCGCCTGCCAGCAACTCGTCAAATCACCCACCAATCCGCCCTCCTGCCCCACCACTTTCCAGCCTGACTGCATGTCCCACCCTGCCCTTCCCTGCCCACCTGCCCACCTGCCTGCCCCCGAGGGGCGACCAGCCTGCCGTCACCAACCTGTTAGTGAAACAAACGACCCGCAAACACACAAATGGAACGAAGAGAAGAAACAAGAAATTGGCACACACACACACCCGGGGCTCTTCAGCAAGCAGAAGGGTGCGACACTTGAGGATGGCCACGGACACACTCTGCAGAAACAGCAGCAGCGACTCCAGCGCCGCCTTGAGGTCCAGCAGGCTCCCCATCGGCCCCTTCTTCGGCGTCCGCAGCACCACCACCGTGCTCAGCTGTTGCTGCTGGTGGTGCTGCTGCTGCCTCTGCCATGATTGGTGCCGCTGTTGCTGTTGCTGCAGCTGCTCGTGTCGTTGTTGCTGGCCGCTTTGTTGTTGCTGCCCTTCCCGCTGCTGCTGCTGCTGCTGCTGCTGCTGCTGCAACATATTCTGTTGCTGTTGTAGATTGACCTGCTGGTTTTCCAGAGACCTACTGCTTTCTGGTGGTGGCTGCTGATGCTCTCGCACATCCACCTTAGCAGGACCCTCTTCCTGCTGCTGCTGCTGCGAAATCTGCAGCTTCTCCTGCTGCTGCTCTTGCTCATCCCGATGCTGCCGGGTCTGGGACGGCGAAAACAGCTGAGGCAACTGTGGGAGCTGCGGCATCGGCGGCATAGTTGGCAGCTGCGGCATTGGTGGGAACTGCGACAGCAGGCCCACCCGTGACGCCTGCTGCGCCCCCTTGATGCTGCTCTCTGCTTTGCCAGCTGCCATGCCGGCAAACGAATCCTGCTGGAGCAGCGCCTCCTGGTCTACACCACGAGACTGCTTCCTGCTGCACCGGTTCTTGTACATTCTGCTGCTGCTGCTGCTCCTGCTCCTGCTGCTCCTGCTGCTGCTGCTGCTGCTGCTCCAACCGCCACTGCTACGGCTGCCACTGCGACTGCCACTGCCGCCGCTGCAGCTGCTGCTGGGAGCCGCTGCCGTGTTTTGTCCAAGGCCCACTTGACATAACGGATGTGAGCCAACTGTCGTCATGGTGGTGGTGGTGGTGGTGGTGCTGCTGCTGCTGCTGCTGCTGCTGCTGCTGCTGCTGCTGCTGCTGCTGCAGCTGCGCTGCTGTGGAGCCAGCAGACGCAGCTGCTTCAAGGAGGGCGCCCGCGACACAGCGCAAACAATGGTGCAGCTGAAGACCACCAGTGAGGGAAGAACCCACAGCAAGTCACTGCAGAGAGGGGGAAGGAGCCAGGGGAAAAATCAAGGGAGGGAGAGCAGAAGCTACAGAGGGCAAAACGGGGGAGCATGGGGCTTACATCGTCACGACTAGTCACAATAAGGCAGCTGGTCGCCATAAGACAAATGGTCACAATAAGGCACCTGGCCGCAGATGACTGCACATTCCGGTGGGGGAAGGGGGGGGGGACCCCAACCCCGCAAAGGGTACAAGGGGGGGATGATTGTTTCACACCACCTTGGCCCTTCCCTCTGCCCCCCACGCACAATCCGCACCCACCTGTTGACGATGAAGAGGAGGATGAGCGCAGTGGAGATGGTGACACGCGAGTCCTTCCACGCCAAAGCATCGGCAAAGAACTGCCCCAGTGTGGCGAGGGGGTGGATGGCATGCTGCACCCGTGACATCATGCATACATGCGCACGCGCGCGCGCACGCGCACACACACACACACACACACACACACACACACAAAC
>SZWC01001457.1:267860-280639 GCA_023375785.1 Penium margaritaceum
CATTCCGGCACGACTTTGCCATATTCACAACGACGCACAATATCCGGCAGGACGCCTAGAACTCGGTACATAGGCATCCGCAACGATGATATCATGTTCCGCCACGACGACCCAATTGCATGTCGACCACCAATTGAAACTGGCGACATTCCGCAGCGTCGACCTCTTTCCGCTAGGACAGAGATATTCCGTGCCGATACGACGCTGCATGCACCCGTTTCCGTTCTTTGCCATGCGAAGGTTCTGCAGCGACAACGCTCGGTCATACATGCCGCAACGTCACCAAAGCTTCACGAAGACCACACTTCCGGTAGGACGCAGAAGAAAACACAGTTAGTTTCCGCTACGACAATGTTTCTCTGCAAGGACGACACTCTGCATCCAATTTATGTGTCCGCGCGGATCGTCTTCTTGGATCAGTCCTTACATCACCCCCCGCCATCTAACATACGTCCAAACGTCACATACTAATCAAGAGGACAACTTCCGTGAGGACGAGGATTTCAAGCATCAACCTTTCTGCAAAGACATATGCTTTCCGGGAGGACACCACACTTCGCGAAGTCGAATATCTTGTGAACCATGACGTCGTCGGCGAAGAAGGTTTTGTCGCAACGACGCTGGGTCATAGATGCAGCGACGTCACGTCAGAGACTAATCGCGAAGACAACAAGCTTCCGTGAGGAACAGGTTTTGAGGCAATCATTTTCCGCCAAGACGGTCGACTTCCGGGAGGACAGCGCGAATCCGCAAAGACGTTCTGCTGCTACATCGCTGGGTCATATTTGCCGCAACGTAACCATCACGTTTGGGACAACAGACTTCCGGTACGACACAGAGACACAAACGCAGTTTGTTTCCACAACGACGATGTATCTCTGCCGGGACGACGCGCCTCCGCTAAGAGGATCTTTTGTATAGGAATGATGTGTCGGCGCGGATCGTTACCTTCCATCACTTTCCATCACCGCCTCCTCCATGTAACATACGTCACGGTCACATACTAATCGCGAAGACAACAAGCTTCCATGAGGACAAAGTTTTTTAGCAATCATTTTCCGCCAAGACGGTCGACTTCCGGGAGGACAGCGTGCATTCGCGAAGACGCACTTTTGTCAGCTACGGTGTCGTCTAGGCGAAGACGGTTCTGCTGCTACGACGCTGGGTCATAGATGCCGCGACGTATCCAAACATTTGCGACGACGACAGACTTCCGGTACGTCACAGAGAAAAGCACACAATTAGTTTCCGTAACGACGATGTATCTCTGCCAGGATGATGCGACTCCGCTAAGACAGCATTTTTCATACAAATGGTGCGTCCTCGCGGATCGTTTTCCTCCAGTCTTTCCTGCACTGCCTCCGCCATGTAACATACGTCACGTCACATACAAATCGCGAGAAGAACAAGCTTCCACGAGGACGAAGTTTTGAGACAAACATTTTTTCCGCAAAGACGGTGGACTTCCGGGAGGACAGCGCGCATCCGCGAAGACAGTCGATTTTGACTTTTTATGTCGTCTAGGCAAAGAAGGTGGAAATTCGCCAAGACGTTAGCGGTTCCGCAACGTTTACGATTTCCTGCGAAGAGGACGCGACACCGGCAGGTTACCATGTTAACAATGTAAGTGGTGTCTTCTTGGACAACGTTGGACACAATAGTTCCGCGAAGACGAACCTACACGTCATGGCGGTGTCGCGTCCATTGTGACACTGCTGGAGGTTATTTCCGTCGGCTGATGCTACAGTTCTTTTACCTCCGCCATTCCTTCAACTCGATTTTGCTCCAAGCACGCTCCGGCGTGCTTGGAAGTAGCTTCCAATAATGTTTCAACAGTCAGTTTCTTCAGCCTTCGCCGCTCTTAGGGCGGACGCCGATAGGGGAATCTCAGCAGGCAGCCAGCAGCCGCCGCAACCACAACACTCGTCTGTGCCATCTTTCCAGCAGCAGTCGTTTCCAGCGAACAGCACCGTTTACTCCCAATTCGCCGTTCCCCCTCCACCTAGCACATTGGATACGCAGCGTCAGTTCGACAGTGCACCGCCGCCACCGTTTTCCGTGACCCCGCAAATTGCTGCCTCCCTCTTGGAGTCGTATTTTCGCTCAGCAGCTCTCCCAGTGAACGCAGCATCTTTCGCACCTCCCGTAGTTGGCATTCAGCAGCAGAGCGTGCCTCCCGTTGGTCAGCAGGTCCCTTCGGCGCACGCTCAGTAGGCGCAGCGGCCCAACCTGAACATGAGTGACGACTTCATCGACCCAAGCCTTGGTACGTGGTATTTTCTCTGTTTGCATCTCCATGCCTATCATAATGCCTACCTAACATAGTGTAATCTGAAACATGCAGACCTTAGCCAGGTGGCAACTGAATCAGACAAGTGGGTCCAAACGCACCAGGGAAAGTCGTTCTGTATTGGCTACGCACGCTGGAGAAGTGCAAAAAAATTCATCCTCTTTCTGAACTACGGAGAGAACTCTGGGACATGGATGGACATGCTGAAGTTTGAGAGGGTCAGTCCCGCAACACTTTGGCTGCTGAAACAAGTGCGTCGGGCGCAGCACATCATACGAGGCGTGAAGGACGGCGAAAAGGCCCTTCTGCCATCGGTGACCGTGGATGTGGAAGCCTTGTTCAGGCTTCCATGGGTGATGCTCAACCCGTACAATAAACTAGAACCGAAGTTGTGTGATTTCCTAATCCAAGACGGCGTCGATGAGTCCAAGGACCTGAGGAGGCCGACGTATCGCTCGTATCTGAACTGCGAAGTGGTCAGCCACTTCAAGCGCTGGAAACAGCCGGTAAGCTGAAAGTCGTTTTTTCTTTTTAACGCTGCCTTTTCGTTTCCTTTCGTAACCTAAAAACCCGTTTCTGCAGAAACTGAAAAAAAGTCAAAGAAAGATTCTCAGAAGCAGCAGGCTGAAACCTTCCGATGATGCGTCGGGGAAGTCAGAGGTGAGATTCTTTTCGTCGTTTGTGAATTTGTCTTAGACAAAGAACAAATTTAAGCAAGCCTGATTTGCCTTTTGCAAGACGATGCCTTCGAAGCTGACTCAGACGATGATGACGATGATTCTGAAGCTGTCTACGCGCCCGATTTTCGCCGCCGGAATCCTGGGACCGTTACGAGGAGAGTTGCCGCTGCCGCTGAAGCGGCTGCTGCTGCTAGCTCTGGGATTGTTGGTAGCGCCGAGACAACCACCACAGCAAGGAATGAAAAACAAAGGGCTGCAAAAACCGGAACGTCTGGAAGAGCTAGAATTGAAAGAACTACGAGGACTGAACGCACTCAACGTCGTGGACATGGTTCTGCAGTGAAGGGTGGTTGTTTGGGTGAAGCTGGGAGAGCCGCAGAGATTGGTCGAGCTGCTGGGGTTGATCGCGAAGTCCGGGCTGGGGGGGCTGTCGGGACCGGCGGGGCTGTTGAGAGTGGCGAAGCTGTTGGGCCTGCCGAACCTGTTAAGATTGTTGGCACCAGCGATGCTGGCGGAACTGGTGGGGTCGTTGGGACCGGTGGGGCTGTTGGGGCCGGCGGGGCTGGTGGGACGAGCGGAGCTGGTGGGGCCGGCGGGGCTGTCGGGACTGACGGAGCTGACGACACTGGTGAGGGCGACGGGGCTGTCGACACTGACGGCGCTGACGGGGCTGTCGGCCGTGGCGGGGCTGTTGGGCCTGGCGGGGCTTTTGGGACTGGCGGGGCTGTTGATACTGGTGGGGATGTTGGGACTGGTGGGCCTGCTGATACTGAAGGTGCTGTTGGGCCTGGTGGGGCTGTTGGGACTGTTGGGGCTCTCGACTCCTCCGGGGCTGTCGGTCCTACCGGGGCTTTCGGGCCAACCGGGGCTGTCGGGACCACTGGTGCTGTCGAAACTTCTGGGGATGTCGGGCCTACTGGGGCTGTTGGGCCTACTAGAGTTGCTGGGCCTACTGGGGCTGTCGGGCCTACTGGGGCTGTTGGTTCTGATAATGCTGCTGTCCAGACAGATGCAGCTGCTGGTGTGAACGTTCTCGGTGTGAATATAGTTCTGGACGTAAACACTCCTCTTGGGGTTGATGGGTCTGCGACAGTGGACGGGAATGGTACGTTTGGATCTGGTCAGTTGAACATGACTGGTTTGCTTAACGGCTCAGTGGAGGTGGATGAAGATGTGCTTGGTCAGATGAATGGATGTGGTGGATTTGATGGATCTGGAGATGCAAATGGGTCTGCCAAGGTCGACGTCTGTGGGGGTAACAGAGGGGACAAACCTGGCAGCAAATGTGGTGATGCAAACATGGGAGCCGGCGGCGGCAGTGAACCTCCACGTCAACCTGACAAGGTAAACATTGTAAACATTGTATTTCTGTCTTTGTTTCGTCTTACACTGTATATTAATGAGTGTTTCTCTCATGTGCAGGTGTTTCAAGACATTCTGAGAGCTTCAGAAGCTGCGCCGAGAGAGACTGTCACAGTGGACGACTATCCTGAATGTGGGGTGCGACAACCGAAGTTGTCGGATGAACAGTTGGTGAACATCTCCTTCGATCTTTGTGTATACCATCTTAAGGAGATGGATGACATTGTCCGAGACGCGGATCACGCTTTCGAGGTGCTGGCCTTAAACTTCAAAGCATGGGCGACGAGCATGAAGTACATTCTGGACCGTGGCCGACAGGTCAAGAACAAAGGTACGTTGATTCAATTTCCATGAATTTGACAAGCATGAAGTATGTTGCTTTGTTCATATATTGATGGAAGTCTTTGTGTAATTGGCTGCAGATCCTATGCTGAGTGGACAGTGGGCAAGTAAGTGGATGGAGAACAAGGAGAAAGGCAATGTAGGCTTTTGTGAAGTGGTTTGTTGCATCCTATATTTTTCTGAACATTCCCATTGTAAATTAACTAAATGACGTCGTGTGCACGCTGTCTACGAAGCTGTAATGACAACGGCTGAAACTTTGGTGGCAGTGACAACTGAGAAGGCTGACCCTGAAGAACCAGCACAAAGCGGCAAACGTAAGAACGTTGAAGAAGTAACTCCCCTCTTCAGCTTCATTTATCATGCGCAAAAGTTTAATTTATTTTTGAATGTTTTTTTGCAGGGAAGAAGGAAGTTGGCCCTACACCCATAGCTGCAAGGACTCGTCAGAAGTTCCCCTTGGATGATGAAGCAACTTTGAAGAAAGGGCGGAAGAAAAGTCGAATCGCTTAAGACGATGTTTTCAGACGATTGTGACGATTGATTCAGTAGTCTGCAGTAATGAGTTCTTTTCATGATTGATTCAGTAGTCGGCAATGTTGATTTGAACATGAAATTGGTGTACAATGTACTCTTCTAGTTTGTACATATCTGTCAAACCATGCAATCGGAATTGTAACCTTTGTAATCAATTTCACCTAAAGATCATTCGCGAAAGAAATTAGTGTGTACGTTTCGCGAAAGAAAATAGTGCCTTGATTTCCTTAGTGTACACACTAAGGAATACAAGGGTATGTTCTTCGTACCTTTTATTCTTTTAGTAAGGATCTGTAGGTTAAAATTAGAATACTTCGTAGACACTAATTAGTAGACACCTAATAATGGCTTCAGGTGAAACTAGTATACTTCGTACCTTTCATGTAGAAGACTAGTTATGTACATTAAACGGAAATGTAGAAAGCTGTGTACATAAACCGTACATTTATGAATGTTTCGGTTTATGCCTAGCGTTTATCCCAAGTACATTTGGAAACAAACCTGAAATATCTAAGCTAAATGTTTAGAATCAAGCAAGCCAAGTACTAACTAACCCAAGTATCAACCAACCCAAGTACCACCCCGGGTATTAACCAAGCAGCCAAGACAATGCTTAGCAAGCACATGTACCAACCAACCAAGCTTCGTTGGTTTTGGCGTGGTTGGTACTTGTACCAACCACCAAGTACCAAACAAAGTACCAACCGATTACGAAACAAGAACCAACCAATCCAAGTACATTTGTATATGAGGTAGATCATTGATGTCTATGTTCCTTTGCATAACATAGATGTGCCTTCCTGGTCATTAACATAGGTGCGCCACGCAGGTCTTTGTTCATTGGTGATGTTGTTTACAGTTGTACATTACCTCCATGATGTTGTTAATGTTCAACCGCATAACATGCAATAAATGTATGCCTTAGGTGAAATGAAACATTGTCAACCCATCATATGGAAAGAGTCTTTGGATAATAAGGAACGTCACATGTTAATCATCGTGAAGAATATCAACATTTTGAGCATTCCGCACAAACTCATCTACCTCTGACTCAGGGATGAATCCATAGATTTTATCCTTGTTCTTCCGGAAGTTCCAGTAAGCAAAGATCAATCGAGTCATCTCCATCATGTTGTCCATCCGATACATCAGCGTTTGGAGAGTAAATCGTCGGATGAACCGATTCACCTGTTCATTTGCCGATGTGTTCACTCCTGCATTCAACACCTAAGATTGATGAGTGTCACAGATGCCCAAACAAGACACAATGAATATAGTAAAAACAGATGGAAAATGAACCATACCTGCTAGGTGGCTGTACATGTCAGGGCTGAACGCTGGAGAGCAGGTATGCTTCGCACTCTCCATGTGGCCGAAGTGGAATCGATCACATAAGAATCTTGTTGTCTTCAGAAGGTGAGGACACCGACCTAGGCAGTACGTGTGCAGTTTACACGCATTGTCATATAAAATGAATTGTGGACGGTTGTGCTTGTCAAACCGTGTCAAAAGCGTGGTAAAAAAATCGTTTGGAGATTCACCAGCGACCATGACATGAAATCCATAAATGATGAGATGTGGACACACGACTGTGAAGATGCCAGTGGTGCGATGACTCGCCTCAGCACTTGTAGAGTCGTTTGCATCACACTTCAAGTCATCTTTTGCGTGCAGACTTTTCCCATCTTCATTCTCGAGATGACGAAATTGTGGCCTCATCCTTTGCACCTCCCAATGCGGGTAACAAGCTGTTTTCACTTCTTGGACTGGCCCTTCANTTGGACAACAATGTTTGCAAGTAAATAAACGTACCACCATCACGGTCGTATCATACTGAAGCATGACTTGTTCAATGACATTTGAAAGCGCACCCGGCAAAGTCTTTCTCGCCAACGACCACACACGTCCGTCGAGCTTGGAATGTTCCACAAGTGTTGTCTTCATGTGATGGTCAATGACCTTAGCCACAATGGGCATGTGGTCAATTACGTTCTCCCACTTTGTCACAGTCATGTCTCCAGGAGTGTGCATAAAGGTCTTCAAATCTTCGTATGCTTCAGCATGCATGAGACATGTGTCCACACCCCATGTGCCCAAGGTGTACAAGAAGTTGTCGTAAGGCTTGGTTGCCATGAAACACTGCCAAGATATGATGATATGATATTAATTTCGCGTATCAATCATCATCATTGTAATAAATGTCCAACAAATGTATATCCCTTATTATCACTCACCTTCTCATCCGTTGTCAATCGAGGGACAGGAAACTCCGTTGTAGCCAACTGGACAAGTTCCCAAACGTTAGATGCTCCACATGCCAGCAGCTTGGTCTTCAACATGTCGTAGTCCCTTTGAAGGAGCACATCTTTCTCCTTTCGCTTATGAGAAAAGCGACTCAAAAACCTCCTTGCAGATACATCTGTCACAACACGTCTCGGAAGAACTTTCCTGGGTACAACATAACCCGAAACAGGTTGCGTGAAGTACGGTCGTTCAACTTGGTCTCCATTGCGGTTGGTTAACGCTGTACCATCACAGATGAGCATCTTCGGGTGGGTGCCACAATGATTACAACATGTTCCAAGACCTTCCACCTGTATGAGGCGGACAAATGCTTGCATCGCCTTTGCCAACGTTGTTCTACATGAAAATTGCAAATCCATTGTAGCCTTTGAGAAAAAAGTCAACGACTCATAAATGGAAGACAGTGATGTCCCATTGGACGCAAAGGTAAGCACCCAAAGAAGTGCCGCATGGGTGAATGCCATTGCCGCTGAAAAGATAAACACACCCTGTTCTCTCCCGTCAGGAAACACAATGCACTTGCACAACTCCGTGCGGTAGAAGTTGATGTTCACCTGAAAAGATTATAAAGATGTATCATAGACAATGTTACGTCGATGGCTATCCCAAAGAGGCAAGGACAAAACCTTGGGGATTAAGGTTTAGGGTTCAGAGAACTTACAAGCTTCGACGGATTAGATGTGTCATGAAGCTTGATAGGTCTTGAATCCTTCGTCCATTGATGACCACATGGACATTCAGGCTTCGTTGGGGTTGGTGCATTCAAAACAAACTCGTCGGCTTGCGTCATTGCCGCCAAAAGGGTTGCATCTCCCATGTCTCCTCCCCTTGAAGGATGAAGACTTTTGTGGACGTCCACCCTTTGGAATGAACGTACACATGGCCACTGACATACTGTCCACTCTTTGTGCACATGTCCTTCCTCTGCACACCCTACTTCTTTACAAATCAAACACACACGTGCCTCCTTTTCCACCAACAAAATGCGTGGTGCTCGCTCCTCTTCCAACAAGGGAGGCACAACCCACTCCGCACAGTCATCGCGGTGGGCTTGTAAAACAGTCAAATGCTTTTCACACCTCCCACCTCCGTTGTCACATGAACAACGGAATTCTCCTTGGATGTCTCCCTCCATCAAGCCCCATCCCACTACCCTTGCTCCCTTCATTGAAGCGCCAACATCAAGTATGGAAAAGCAAGGGTTCTCATTCTGCGACACGTTCACCTCCACCACCACATCCTTCTCAAGACAACTGTCAGTGAGAGGTCTACACAAGTTATCCTTTGCCCAAATCATGTGAACACACTCCTCCTTCTGACCCTTGTTGCATGTGCATGCAACTCCTCCACCCCATTGTTTCCACACATGCACAGGCATCGCATACTGAGCAGGCGGACTTGGTACGGGTAGGCACGGTACGAGGATCTCCTTCGCCTCATGGTCAAAGTCTGGTAGCAATGCACACGAAGTTCCAATTCGTTGAATGAAGTTTCCTTCCTTGAACTTCTCCAAGTCGCTGAGAAATTTTTGACATACAATTGTTGTTGTCTTTCCTTTTTCTAACTTTTTCAACTTTCTTCGTCGCAAATGTCGCTCCTCAAAGACATAATGGGGGAGGTTCTTGAACAGGCGGATTCGCGCAGCACTTGGTGTCTGCAATTTCCGAAAGAAGGAAAACATCACTTAGTGCTTATCTTGTGTACCACGACATACATCAAAAATTCTATTTTGTTTAAGCTTACAATACGACGTGGTTGACGATGTCCTTGTCTTCTGGGCGGTCGATGTTGCGGCGACGGGTCCGCGACACGTGAGGAGACAACTTCTTGATGAAGTGCTTCACCAACAGAGGCCCCATCGTTCGAAGTCTGGCTTCCTGCCACTCTTCCTGTGTCTTGACCAACAGCTCCATTTGCTGTGACGTTTGGACCTATGGGGATCCCAGCAGCCCTCAACACAACGCAAAATGCTTCAAAAAGGGTTGTGGGAGGAGGTGGAGGCGGGGGAGGTGGAGGCGGGGGAGATGATGCCCTAGGATGTTTGGGCATGTCGGTACAGCAAGGTTTCTGCAGTGGTTTACCAACGTTGGGTTTGCAATGAGGACACACTCGCTTAGACGGGTCTTGGGTCCACGTGTCTCTCTCCTCATCACGTATGAAAAGACTCTCGAAGTCGGTGACCTTCAACTTCATGACAACACACCTGAAGGGGACAACATACTTTCCTTTAACACATTTGTTACATTATAACTTACACGGAATGAGAAAGAGTTAAAAAATTAATTAAACTTACCTTCGACAATACCAGCGTATACATCCAACAGCATTCTCCAGTCTTGATTCACCATCACGCTGACGACGTGCAGTGCTGTGTCTCCCTTTGCAATCCTTGTCTGGGCATACCCATAGCCCTCCATTTCTGACAAGGAGTGCTTCCTCATTGGTATCCCGTGTACAACTTCCTTTCACAAAAACTTGCGGGGGAAAAAGATTTCGCGTATTTTTGTAAGTGTCAACAAGAACTTTGAAGTTCCACTTCTTTCCTGTTTCATTGCAGATATGACAACGCACGTTTAGTCCTGAAGTGTTGTCTGCAATGATGCGCATGTCCGCCGGCCATCGAACACGGGACCGNGCTTCAGGCACAGTTGGACGCGGAGGTGGAGGCCGCATCTGCAAAGTTCAAAGGACACATAACAATAACATAAAGGTTAAACATGGAGTAGAGTACTCATGACATGACAAGACAAACATGGAGAACAAGCATGAACGAACGACACAATAGAGAGAAAATCACATGAAGAATATGGAAAGAAGAAAACATGGAGTAGAATCATAGACCAATGAGACAATGGATAGAAATTGCAAAGGAGAGGAGGGTGGGAAGAAAGGTAATGGGGGGGGAGGTGGTAGTGATGGAAAGAGAAGCCCACGCAGTCTGGAGTGTCCTTGGAGGAAAATAGAAGCTGGAGGGCAACATCGCTGTATATATCTAGAGATGGCCAAACTCTACATTGAAGTTGAGCCCATTTGGGGGAGGAGAAGAGGAGGTAATGGTGGGGAAGAAGAGCACATAGTCTAAAGTGTCCTTGGAGCGAACAAGAAGATTGGGAGACCACCACCCTATATGCTTGAAGTTGGCACACATGGAGGAAGGGATGTGCTAGGTATACCTTGACAAGGTGTTCTGCTCTTGGGGAAACACTCGATAGCGTCGGGAACCGCCCGGCGTAAGATTGCTTGCACGTTCTACAAAGGCATATATGCTCCGGGAAGACACGGTTGTGGCAAAGAACCGTGGAACGGTACGGAAAGGATTCAACCGCGCGGATGTACAACGGCGCGGCGTGCACCTGTCTTCGTGGAAATGGTCATCGTGACATAAACGTTTAATCGATGCAGGTTGAGCTGAACCTCGTGGCGCAGTCTGTACCTCGCGGAAAAGATGAACGGCGTGGAATTCTACCATCCTCGTGGAATTCTACCATCCTCGTGGAATGAAGGTCGGCGTGGAAACTTTTCAACCGCGTGGAACAATTCCAACGTAGCAGAAAACACTGCTAGGGTAGAGTACATCCTCGCGGAACCGCTCAATCGTCACGAAATGGATGAACGTTGCGGAATCGCCCTTACAGTACATTCAATCGGCGCGGAAAAATTCAACCGTGCGGAAAAAAGTCAACGTTGCAGAAGAGACTTAGACAAAATCGTGTATCCGCGCGGAACCGCTCCATCCTCGCGGAAACACATGAACGTTGCAAAACGAATGACTTGCTTGCTTACGTTGCGTCGACATGAACGCCTAGCGAGAGTGAGAACACGAACGGAACGTGTAATTCAACCGCGCGGAAAAGTGTTGACGTTGCAGAATCGTCTTTGTGGAACCTACCTTCGGCGTGGAAAAGTTACAACCGTGCGGAAACATGTCAACCTTGCAGAAGAGACTGATATGCAATCGTGTATCCGCGCGGATTTACTCAATCGGGGCGGAAAGACATGAACGTTGCATTATCGTCTTTGTGGCAACTACCGTCGGAGTGGAACAATTGCAACCGCGCGGAAACATGTCAACCTTGCAGAAGAGACAGATATACAATCGTGTATCCGCGCGGATTGACTCAATCCTTGCGGGAAGACATGAACGTTGCAGAACCTTCTTTGTGGAAACTATCGTCTGCGTGGAAAACTTGCAACCGTGCGGAAACATGTCAACCTTGCAGAAGAGACTGATATACGATCGTGTATCCGCGCGGATTGACTCAATCCTCGCGGAAAAGCATGAACGTTGCAGAATCATCAGGGTGGAAAGAACTGTCGGCGTGGAACAATTGCAACCGCGCGGAAACATGTCAACCTTGCAGAAGAGACAGATATACAATCGTGTATCCGCGCGGATTGACTCAATCCTCGCGGAAAGACATGAACGTTGCAGAACCTTCTTTGTGGAAACTACCGTCTGCGTGGAAAACTTGCAACCGTGCAGAAACATGTCAACCTTGCAGAAGAGACTGATATACAATCGTGTATCCGCGCGGATTGACTCAATCCTCGCGGAAAGACATGAACGTTGCAGAATCTTCTTTGTGGAAACTACCGTCGGCGTGGAAAACATGCAACCGTGGGGAAACATGTCAACGTTGCAAAAGCGTCGGTGTGGTAAACTTTCAACCGTGCGTACATAGGTGAACATTCCGCAACCCATGTTGCGGAATGAGGTGAACCCGAATCCGAACTGGTAGAATTTTGCAAGAGGCGCCAAAGCATGCCTAAAGGAGCATAATATGAAACAAAGAACTACACCTGGGTACATGGGAAACTCCTCGAAGGAATCAGGGTCAATCGGAAACAGATGGACGGGCCGTAAAATGTTTCTAGTAGCCCTACACTAGCCCCAACTCACTGTGCATGTGGTTTCATTAAATTCCCCATCGTGAATTTCCCCCATGGCCCGGAGCTGTGTGCGCACCCATTGTTGTCCCGGTGTGCTCGGCGGAATCAGGGTCAATCGGAAACAGATGGACGGGCCGTAAAATGTTTCTAGTAGCCCTACACTAGCCCCAACTCACTGTGCATTTGGTTTCATTAAATTCCCCATCGTGAATTTCCGCCATGGCCGGGAGCTGTGTGCGCACCCACTGTTGTCCGGGTGTGCTCGACGGAATCAGGGTCAATCAGAAACAGATGGACGGGCCGTAAAATGTTTCTACTAGCCCTACACTAGCCCCAACTCACTGTGCATTTGGTTTCATTAAATTCCCCATCGT
>SZWC01001458.1:2490-15550 GCA_023375785.1 Penium margaritaceum
AGTAGAGGAAGGATCGGGAGAAACTGGGTCAGGAAGAATTTCTGCTCCAACCGTCTCGTTAGCTGCTGGTTTTGCTGCCTCTTCACACACAATGTTGGTGCCAATGACGTTGCTCTCATTGAAGACGACATCCCTGGAGATGATGACGTGGCCTGTATCCCTCTCGTAGAGGCGATACGCCTTACTTGCCACGTCGTAGCCAATCATCAGCATCTGTGCACTCTTCGCGTCCCACTTTTGCCGCTTCTCCTTTGGCACGTGCATATGCGCCAAGGTGCCAAACACGCGAAGATGACCCACGCTCGGCTTCTTGTCCAACCACGCCTCGTACGGCGTCATCTGCTCCAGGGCCTTGGTTGGACTGCGGTTCTTGATGTAGACCGCAGTGCTCACGGCTTCAGCCCAGAAGTCGTAGGTCAGCCGGGCCGCGTGCAGCATGGAGCGTGTCGACTCCACAATCGTACGATTGGCGCGTTCTGCTACACTATTCTGCTGCGGCGAGTATGGCGCGGTACGCTGCGCCTTGATGCCAGCTGCTGCGAGGTAGTCTTGAAATTCCTTGCTCAGGTACTCTCCACCGCGGTCGCTGCGCAACGCCTTGATCTTCTTGCCAGATTGGTTTTCCACCATGGCCTTGAACTCCTTGAACCTGTCAAAGCACTGGTCCTTGGAGGAAAGGAAGTACACAGCAGTGTAACGGCTAAAGTCATCAATGAAGGTGAGAAAATACCTAGAGCCTCCAAAGCTCTGGGTCTGCATCGGTCCGCACAAGTCCGTGTGGACCACCTCCAACACCTCTTTTGCACGCTCCCCTGCTCCAGAGAACGCCTCGCGGTGTTGCTTCCCCTCCAAACATCCGATGCATAACTGTTGCTCAAAGTTAGAGATGGTAGGCAGGTCACGCACCATCTGCTTTGCTTGAAGCTGCTGCAAGGCACGCATGCCAATGTGCCCGTAGCGCGCATGCCAGATCTCGCCATCTGTCGCCTGCACCACTGCTGCAAGACTTTGTTCATGCGGGATCTTGGTCGCCCCCAACAGGCGGTACATGTCGCCCTCCTTCACCAACTTGGCCAACTCCTCTCCAGTTTCCTTGTTGAGGATGTAGCCATAGTCATCATCGAAGACAACGCGTAGTCTTGTGTTGGTGAGAGAGGACACTGAGAGAAGGTTGAACGCAGCATCAGGCACATACAACACGCCATGGAAAACTCCCACTTCAATGCCACGCGAGGTCTCCAACCACATCTCCACAATCCCAATCCCCTCAGCATACAGCACCCGATCATCACGCAAAGCAATTGGACGGGGAGGAATGGAGAGTAGCTGCGTGAACCACTCCTTGTGGTGCGTCAGACTCTTGGTACACCCCGAGTCCTTGTACCACGCCAGATCCGCCTTTTCCTTCTGCGACATGTCAGATTTTGCCATGAAGAGGCAGTCGCGCGCCTCCTTGGCGACGTTCATGTTGCCAAAATGGCGCACGCCAGTCTGGTTCTGCTGCTGCTGTTGCTTCTGGCGTTGCTGTGACTGCTGCTGCTGTTGCTCTGGAGATCGCTGCTTTTGCTGCTGCTGCTGTTGCTGCTCCTTCTGGTCCCTTTTGAACTTGAAGCACTCTTTCTTGTAGTGCCCCTCTTTCTGGCAATAGCGGAACTTGCCCTTCTTCTTGCCTCTCTGCTGCCCGGACTGCTGCTGCTGCTGGTTGCGTGAGCCCATGGCCATGAAAGCTGCTTCACTGCTGCTGCCGCCATTGCGCTTTGCTGCATTGCGACGTAATTCCACCTGCACCAGGTGTGTGCAGATGAAGTCGAGGTCGAGAGTTGGCTGGCACTCCAGCGTCTCTCGTACCGTGTCGTAGCTGGTTGGGAGTCCCCTCAGCAAGAGGAGGATGAAGTGCGTCTCTTCCACAGGGTTGCCGGCCGCTCTCAGCTGCTTCGCCAGCTCCTTTGCCCCGTCCAGATACGCCTCCATCCCTTCACCACCCTGCATTTTCAACGCCATCATCTTTTCCTCCAAAAGCATGAGGAATGTAGGATCCTTGCTCTCATACTTTTTGCACAACGTGTCCCACCCCTCCTTTGCAGTAGCCTTGTCACTCACGTACTGAAGATGCGGGTTGGAGATGGTGTTCACAAGCAACCTGTAGGCCTGCCTGTCCTTCTTCTTCCACTCCTCGTACGTCGCTGGTACAGCTGCACAAGAACCGGCATCAGCTGCACCCTTTTGCGGCGTCTTCCCCGCCACCACCTGCGCTGCAATGATGCCTTTGCCTGTGGAACTGGAGCCGGCTCGTCGCCGCTCACCACCTCCCACAAGCCCCTCTCCTCCAAAAGGCGGCCGGTTTGGATCTTCCAAAACGTGAAGTTGGCGCGTCCCTCCAGCCTCTCCAAAGGCTGGGTTGCTGTCACAACGCCAGCTGCTGCCATTTTTAGCCTTGGTGATGCTCAGCGCAACCCTTGGATGGCGGCGCTACCCCTGCTTCTGCTGCTGCTTCTGCCAGAAATCTGTCTGACAGAAAATGGACTGTAGGTGCCAGCAGACAGGGAGTTTTGAAAAACTGAGCCAACCACTGGAAAATTCAGCTCAAAACCTTTCAGATCGACCCATAAAATAGGGTCATCAACAGGGGATGTCAAAAGATATGCCCTCTTGAAAACAGGGTATGCTTCTGCTCCTACTCCAACTCAGACCAGCCAGTTTGTAAACGGCGTTTCTCCCAAACGAATCAATGGAATGCAAATATTTTTGCATCAATGGAAAGCTTAGGAAAAATACTACAATTCGCATGTGCCACTTTTTAAATTTGACAAAGAAATGAGAGAGGTATGGTCATCACAAGGCGACAGTCTTACTCATAGAGAAGAGTGTAGCTTTGGCCGACCTCGTTTTGAGCATAACTCTCAATCCGACCATTGGATCTTCGCGGTCTTGAGCTCGTTGGAAAGCTTGTCTCTTGAACTTGAATATCCAGTGGTTGATCGTGAAATCTGGTGAAGGTTACACCCCAACCCATCACTCTCAAAGTGACGGCCTGTGCTGGCTGGAAGTGGCAGAACTTGGCTCTGATACCAAATGTTGGAACTTGAGCAGAGAGGGAGCCTTGGAGCAGCGAGCATGTGTGATTGGAAGGGCATCACTTGTGCTGAAGAATGGTTGTTCAATCACTCAAAATGATGGAGTACATATAGAGCTAGAGCTTGGGCAAGTCACCCCTCTCACAAGCCACACCACTTAGCCATGGAGGCTAAGGCTCACACACTAGAGTCCATAATCTCACACAAGGGAGGAAATCAGCCTCACAATCAGGCTGACCACTCACACACGACCTAGAGAGCTAGAGAATGCTCTCATGGCACACTCCTAGTGGTCACATAACCCACAAACCCATGGAGAATCGTCATGTGTCCATGGCTAGCACACAAGGATCTCACCTCACCTAAAAGGTAAGGAGAGGTACCTTTATCCTAGTCAGCACACTCTGACAAGGCAATCCTAAGACCAAGGACCTTTTTGGATATTTCTCCCATCAGGTCTTGATCCTGGACCGCTTGCCTTTTTCTTTTCTCAGGCTAAAACATGGAGCCATCACCCATGCCCACCCAGACATCGACGGTCCATGACCCCCGAAACTTTGAAAATTCATATCTCCCAATCCGACCGTTGGATCGGTCTCAAACTTGGGCCGTAGACATTTTGCCACCTGATCTTTTCAATCTTGAAGTCCGATTGGCGATCGGAGCAGGCATCTGTTACTTTCCTGGAACTTGCTCCTGTGGACCTGAAACTGAGCCAGATGGCTCCTTTCCCAACAATACATATACANAAGGCATGGAGCCATCACCCATGCCCACCCAGACATCGACGGTCCATGACCCCCGAAACTTCGAAAATTCATATCTCCCAATCCGACCGTTGGATCGGCCTCAAACTTGGACCGTAGACATTTTGCCACCTGATCTTTCCAGTGATGAATTCGGATCGGCGATCGGAGCAGGCATCTGTTACTTTCCTGGAACTTGCTCCTGTGGACCTGAAACTGAGCCAGATGGCTCCTTTCCCAACACACTTGGAGCCGATGATTTTTGCGCCCTCCGGCCTATCAATCAGCTGCCAAGTACCGTTCTCTTTGTGGGAGGCGAGCTCAGATTTCATGGCTCCCTCCCACTCAGCCCCATCCTTCTGCTGTAGTGTCTCCTTGACGGTCTCGGGCTCCTCTTGCACAAAGAACGCTTGAGCAAATCCAGTCGAGGTGCCTTGCGTAGCATCGTATCGTTTTGCCATCCTCCTTGCGCGTCCGCTTTTCCGGGGCTGCTGCTCTTGAGGCTGCGGCTGCTGCTGCCGCTGCTGCTGCTGCTGCTACTGCCTTCTCGCGGCACCACTTGCACACCTGGCCTGCTCCCCCTCTCTTGGGGACCGTGGAGATGCAGGCTCACTCCCTGCCTCCTCGTGCAGCTCCACTGCTGCCGGCGCTTCGGACTCATCGTCCGACTTGGTTGAATGCAAATCAGCCGCTCGACCATCCCCCGGATGGTTGTCGCCGGTTGGAGCAACTTGGACGTCACCCTCTTTTGCATCCTCCGGCGTCTCCCCTTTGAGGAGTGGCAGCCACTCCCTACGCTTGGAGAGACCTGCGTCCTTGTCCGTCTAATGGCTATCCTCGTCGAACGTGACGTCGTGACTCTTCACGATCTGCTGCCTTCGCTGGTCGAAGAGCCGGTACGCCTTGCTCCAGCTCTCGTACCCGACAAAGATGCACCGGTGAGTCTGTAGGGCCAGCTTGCCCCGCCCCTCCCGTGCGTGCACAACAGCATGCGCAGTGCAACCAAACGTGCAGAGGTGTGCCACAGTTGGCTTCCTCCCGCTCCACACTTCTTGTGGCATCTTCCACACCTTGGACTCTGCGTCCTTTAGCGGCTTTGTCGGCGTCAGGTTCATGATGTACGCCGCTGTCCGTGCCGCCTCGCCCCAGTACCGCTGCGCGAGGCCGGCATCGCTCAACATGGACCAGGCCATGTTGAGGATGGTGCGGTTCACTCTCTCGGCGACGCCATTTTGCTGCGGAGAGTGTGGCATAGTTTTCTGCCACGCGATCCCCTTGCTTTTCATCCATGCTAAGCAGCCCTCGTACTTGTCGCCGTTATTGCTCCGGAACGCCTTCACCTTCAAGTCCGTTTGCCGCTCCACAGCCGCCACAAATTCCTGCATACAAGACAAGACATCGCTCTTCCTCTTGATGATGTAGAGGTAGAGCTTGCGGCTGTGGTCAGTGATGAAGGTGACGAAGTAGCGAGCCCCACCAATGGAGGGCTCGAACGGTCTGTACACATCCGTGTGCACCACCCTCAACTTCGTCGATGCACGCGTCCTTTTGCCGTCAAACGGTTGCCATGTCACCTTGCCCACCACGCATGGCTCACACACGGTATTCTTGGCTGCATCCAGGCCCTTGACCTCAAGACCCCGCACCACTTCCTTCTTCGCCATGTCCCTCGCGGTTGAGGGAGCGATGTGACATAGGCGGCGGTGCCACAGGTCCAGATTTCCTTCATCCTTTGTCACGAGGTTGACGGCATCAGTCCTTACCGCATTGGCAAGGACCTTGGTGCGAAGAAGGTACAGGTCCTCCTCCCTCTTGCCACGCGCAATCACCTTGCCTTCTCCCTCCTTCAAGATGATAGCCTCTTTCTTGTTGAAGAGTACCTCGAGCCCCTTGTCGGTAAGGCGGCTCTCTGATAGCAGGTTTGCCCCAAAGCTGGGCATATGGAGCACGTCGTAGATGGTGCACGGAATGACTTTCCCGTTCACCACCGACTCAATGCGAACATTGCCTTTGCCCACGGCCAACTCTGTTTTGCCGTTGGCCACTGTCATGCGCCGCTCGGTGGCGCCGTTGGTGACGAATGCCACCCAGTTGCATTGTGTGTGGCGGCTTGATCCGGAGTCAATCACAGTGACTTCCAGATCTGTCAAGTCGGTAGACTCCCTGGCCATCATGGCTTGGGTGTCCTTCTTCCCGCCCTTCCTGGGCTGGTCCGACTTCTTGTTGAGGAAATTGCGTGCATTATGGCCCTGTTTTCCATAGTTGTAGCACTCCTCCTTGTTGTCACCTTTCTTGGTGCCCTGCTTGGCACCCTTCCCCTGCTTGCCTACCCCTCCACCTTGAGGGCGGACGGCATAGGCGGAACTTGATGTTGCCCCGCTCTCTCTCCCACCACGCCGCATCCATTCGTTGCGGACGTAATCAGCCACCTTCGGGTATTTCAGCTCATCGGTGGACCAGCCGCCTACGACGGTGATCATGGGACTCCAACTGTCCGGCAAGACCAGAGGAGGATCATAGCTTGCAGCTGAGGGTCGACCTTCCAACCGGTGGCTACGCACTCGGCAGTGAGGAACTTGATCTGCAATAGGATCTCCTTGATGTCGTCGCCTTCGTTGGCTCGGAGGGTGACGAGCTTCTTGAAGATGAAGAGCTGATTGGCAAGGTTGGTGGACTGGTAGATGGTGTAGAGTTTCTTCCAAGCCTCCGTGGCCTCCGTGCATCCTTGAATCAGTGCTTGCTGCGGAGGAGCTAGCGCTAACACCAACAATGCAAGCGCCTTCTGGTTGCGCTTCTTGTACTTGTCCACTTTCTCCAGCATCGCGGTGTCCGGAGGCGCGGTCTCTTCACCGTTGACCAGCTCAAGCAGACCCTTGTCATCAAGGTAGACCTCAAACTGCCACCTCCACAATGGGAAGCCGTTCCCATCAAACTTGGAGACGGCGCCAATGCTCTCTTGCTTGGTTGTTGCCATGGCACGCGGCGGTAGCGTGAAAGTTGAGGAGCTAGGGTCCTTCTAGGCACGTGGGCCCATAACCCTTTGTTGGTTCTAGTGGGTGTGGAGGCACCCTCCAGGATGCCTAGCTCTTGGTGATACATACTACCAAGGTTTTGGGCAGCCAATGGACACCAATGGTGAAGAGTGTGGAGCACAAGGATCACGGGCAAGAGTGGGCAGGACACGTCGCATTCAGTAGATCTGAATCGAAACACGCTTTTGTTAATTAGCATAGTGAAATTACATCGGATCCTTTTAGTGATCTAAACTTTCCAACGCATCCAAGCACGCCCAAAACGGAGTAGTAGAGCCCCTGCTACGGCTGTCGAAGTAACCCTTGGTGGAGTCGCCCACCTTGGCTTGCACTCTAAGCAACGGGAGGCGCTTCGACGATGACCCGTCGAAGCGCCTTTCTTCACCTAGAAGTCAACAAGAAGTTCATCCTGATCAAGGAGGTCCTTATGCTCACCTCATTCATGCCCCTGGTGCATTTGGAGGCCATTATGAATGAACTCGGATCCCTGACGGTGGCATATCCCGCCACCCATGGCGGGTACCAGATTCCACCTACCCAACACCCGTTTTTCGGGCTAGGCTAACTTTCTGAATACTCACTCAAATTGAGCAATTCAAAGCTCGATCTTGCATGGAATAATCCAAGGAGTCCAAATCTAAAGTCGGATCAGGTTTTCGATCAGTCCTCTTTGGTCAAACCAGGGGGTACGATCACCGACACTCATGGCAAGGGGCACACCATGTCAACAGATCCCAAACTGTAACTCCAAGGGCACAAAGCCCTCTCCATCAAACTTGATGATGGGCGAATGATTTCCTAGTTTCCCTGTCCCTGCAATCCCTACAACTACAACTGCTACAGCTGGTGCACCTATCGTTGATGCCGTTGTACCTGTGTTTGAAGCTATTGTAGGCTGTTGGTGAGAAGAGGCAACTGCTTCACCTGTTCACGTTGTCCGTTGCAAGTAGATGTAGGGTGATGTACACTGATGTAGGCTGATATCAATGTCAACCGGCCTGAGAAAAACGGACTAGAAAACGGGGCCTACACAATAGCACCTGCAGTCTGCTCTTAGGAGTTCAGCCAGGAGAAGATATCACCCTCGGGATCACGGTTCCACACTGAGCATTTCCTAGGCAATCACTTGCTAGCAACTATTTCCACTTAACACTCGATCACTTTCGCGCAAGGTGGTAGTCAAAGACTAACTCCTGGGGCTTAGACCAACCACTGTCTTCTTTACACTGTTCCTTAGCTGGACAAATTTGTGAGGAGCACCTAAGACGAGATTGTGTAATTAGAATGAAGAATGAGCCTGGTGGCCACACCACCTCACCAGTTTGCCAATCGGCGCATCCACTGACCGTCAACTGGCGCACTCTCCTCATGCATGGAGAAATTTCTAAGAAGCTTCCCCTGTGCAAGAAGGTAAAAAAACCTTCTTGCGCACATCAAGGCTCGATCGCAGGACCTCTTGTTCCTAAGTCCAACATGCTATCCGTTGCGCTACACTTCTGGGGTCTTGCTTGGACTTGCACCACAAACAAGGTTTGGGGGACTTACTCCAAGGGAGCAGTGCATGCCCAACCTGTCCGTCAAGCCATAGCAGTGGCCATGGGGTGTAGAAGAACAAGAATCTCTCCCTTGCACCTTAGTCCACCTGCTGTGGTAGTTTTCTTTCGCACGAACCTGTAACTCTGGGTTGTGTTTGTACATGTCAGCTTTCTTGGTCTTTTTGTTCTCATCTCTTGCATCCACCATGTTGACTCCTCGAGCACTTGCAACATGCAAGTCGCTCTCTAGCAGCTTTTTCAAGAAGTCCGCAAGCATTTTCTTGGTTGTGACGTGCTCCAATTCCACGATACCCTTGGCGAAAAGGTTACGTGAGTAGTGGTACCGAATGTCGATGTGCTTTGTACACCGGGAGATCATGTCGTTCTCTTCCATAGTGATGGCACTTTGGTTGTCAATGCGGATGACAGTTGCTTCCTCTTGTGGTGCCTTGATCTCATCAAGCAAACTACAAAGCCACTGTGTTTCTTTGCACACTTCGGAGAGTGTAGTGTACTCCGCCTGAGCAGTAGAAAGAGAGACGCAACCCTGCTTCCTGCTTGCCCATGAGACCGCACGACCGTTGAGAAGACAGACAAATCCCAAGGTGGACTTCCTGTCGTCAATCCGCCCTCCCCAGTCCGCGTCACTGTAGCATGTCAGTTGCAGCGAGGCTCATCCTTCTAGAACTCCAAAACGAAGTCCCACGTGCCGAGTCTTTTTGAGATAGCAAAGCATCCGCTGCATAGCTTGCCAATGTACTGGCTTATGGCTGGCCACAAACCTGCTCACCTAGCCCACCGCATAAGCGATGTCAGGTTGCGTTCCCACCATCGCATACATGAGGCTCCCAACGGCGGACTGGTACGGATAGTTTTGCATCTCCCACCGCTCTGCCTCGTTGCTTGGTGACATGGAGGAGGACAACTTGCAGTCGGAGGGCATGGGGGTACTTACGGCTTTGTAGTCTTTCATGTTGTCGTGCCTCAAGACGTCCATGATAGACTTGGTCTGGTTGAGCTCAATGGTGCCTGCTTTGGGGTTGCGTTGAACAGCAATCCTGATGTAGTACTCAAGAGGTCCCATGTCCTTCATCTTGAACTTGCTGGCAAGATTTTTTGTGAGGTTCGTAAGGGCCTCCTATGAGGACAAACATATGATAAGATCTTCCACGTACAATGCCACGAGGAGCAAGCCACGTACATAGGCGCTGGGGTCATTCTTACAATGAGCGAAGGAGATCTCAGCCATGAAGCTATCCGTCTCCTTGTAGCAGATCCGTGGGGCATGTTTCAGCCCGTACAACACCTTCACCAGCTTGCACACCTTACCCTCGGGTGCTTTGACACCTTCCGGTACCTCCATTACCACCTCCTTGTCGAGCTTCGCATAAAGGAAGGCAGTCTTCACATCCATCTGGTGGATCTCAAGGTCTTTGGCGGCAGCGACGACAAGCAGGGACCTGATGGAGGCAAACGTGACGACCGGTGCAAAGGTCTCGTTGTACTCTTACCCTGCACGCTGTGAGAATCCTTTCACCACGACTCTTGCCTTGTACTTGTCGATGCTATCATCTTGCTTCCGCTTCAACCTGAGCACCCACTTTGAGCCCACCACGTGAGCATTAGCAGGCCTGTCCACCAACACCCATGTGCAATTTTCTTCGATGGACACAAGCTCGCTGTCCACCGCCTCCTTCCACTTGGCCCCATCTGGCCTTGCCAGCGCCTCAGCCACAGTGAGCACCTCTCCCTCAGCCAAACAGGACCAGCTCTATCCACTCCAGCTTCCGGTGTCAACGTCGTACTTTAGAGTTTTATTTCTTTGTTGTGTGCTGCAATGTTGCAGTGCTGGTGGATCTTGGCAATGCTGTTGCTTTTGTGCTGCTGGCTGCCTTGAAATTAAGTTTTCTTCTTTTGAAGAGCCACTAGCCTTCGAGCTGGTTTTTGAGGCCTCGGACGTCTCCGACTCTGTGTCGAATCTTACCGCTGCGTCAGCCTGCGCAGCCGCTCTCCCTGCCACACCACTATTATTCACGACCTGCCGCACCGGCACCACTTTCCAGTTCTCGGGAGCTTGATCTCTTGACTCTAGCGGCACCAACCACTCTCCCTGTTTTGGAGCTTGCATGTGATCAAGCATCTCTTCCTTGCCTAGTTTCCTTTCGTCAAAGGTTACGTCCCGGCTGGTAATGAGCCTTCTTCCTGCCAGGTCCCTCAAGCGGTATGTATTGTGGGCCGTCTCATAGCACACCATAACAAACTTTTGCGCTCTTGCATCCAGCTTGCCGGCACGCTCACCCACCTAGACATTTGCTCATGCGGTGCAGCCAAATACTTTCAGGTGTGATGCGTCCGGCTCTTCCCCGACCAAAATTTTTGTGGCGTCATCTGTTGCTTGCCCGTTTTCTTTCCGCGCCTGCCCAGAGTAGGTGCAAGAGTCAGGTTCACGAGGTAGCATGCCGTTCTTGCCGGTTCCGCCCAGAACTGCTGTGGAAGCTTCGCATCAAAGAGCATGCTACGCACCATGCCAAGGATGGTCTGATTCATCCATTTGGCAACACCATTGCTCTGCGGTGTGTAAGGTGTTGTGGGCTGGTGGTTGATCCCATGTTGCCGCAACTAGGCCTTGCATGCCTCATACTCTCCGCTGTTGTTGCTTCGCATTGCGTTGACTTTGTTTCCAGTCTGCCACTCCACCATGGAAACAAACTCATGCAACTACTCTCTAACCTCTCCCTTTGTTTTGAGGAAGAATGTCCACACCTTGCGGCTGTGGTCCTCGATGAAGGTCAAAAAATACTTGCTACCACCGTTTGACGCCGTGTGAAAGGGTCCGCACACGTCGGTGTGAATCAGGTCAAGGGCTGATTCTACGCGGTGATCGTTACGCTGAAAGCGCGTTCGCTTGGTCTTGCCTTGGAGGCAAGGTTCACACAGGCTGCCACACCCAACCGCATCCTTCTTGTAACCATCCATGCCAGGGACCCGTTGTTGTTGTTGGATTACCAGGAGCGTGCTGTTTGCAATGTGCCCAAAGCGTCTATGCCAAACAACAGTATCTTTGTCCTTTGCGGCAGAGGATGTTTTTCCAGTTTCCGTGGGTGTGCTCTCCTGCGTTGGTGCCGAGACCACTGCCTCCGCTGCACCCGCATGACCCTCGTCTTCCGAGCTCTTTGTTGGCGTTGTCTGCAATACGTAGAGCCCGTCAACCTGTGGGACCTGTGCCACGAGATCTTTGTTGGTGTAGATGACATTGATGTCCCCGTTCCTGGCAATGACCACCTTCTTCTCCGTGAACACCACCGTCATGTCGTTGTCCGTTGTTTTTGACACGGACAGGAGGTTTGCCGCAAAGGAGGGCATGTAGACCACGTCACGTAGCCGTAGATCCTTCTCCGCACCATTGAGGCTGATGCTCACCAGCTTGTCTCCCACAACCTTTGCATTCACAACGCTACCGTTTCTGCATCTGAACCGTTGCTTGGTGGGGCCAATGGAGATAAATCCAGCCTTGTCATTGCTGGAGTGATGATCGGTGCCTGATTCCAGCCCGAAAGCTCCTGGCCTGAGCAACGCCGCTTCTTTTGCTGGAGGCGTGCTCTGTGCCATCATGTTGGTGGCTTCTTTGCCAACCTTTTTGCTGCCTTTGTTCCCACCGCCTCCGCCTTCTTCCTTCTTTGGCGACCTGAACTCTCTTGCCCAGATTTGCCGCAGTTGCGGCAGTTGCCCTGTCGCTTGGAAGGCTTGCCGCCACCACCGCTTCGGCTGCCGCCTTTCTGACCAGAGGCTGACCCTTTGCTCCCGCGGCCACTATAGCGTGCGGCATAGGCTGAGAAGTTACCCTCACTTCCGCTTTGGCGGATGGCCTTGTTTCGCACGTACTCGGACACTGCTCTGTACGTCAGGTCATCCTCCTTCCTATTGAATATGCTTGCCCCTTGTTCAGTCTTGTACAACGGACCAGGAACGCTCTGCCCCTTGTGGAGGTATAACCCCTGGATTTGTTGTAGGGTGACTCAACTATGCTCTGTCTCATGTGGGATATGACCTCTGAGTACTTTCAGCCGTGGCACATACAAGACACCCGTCAGCCACAAAACCCCACCTGGTGCTTGGAGAGCCACCGTCCCCACACCTTCAACCGACAGCACTTCTCCAGACCCCGTCTTTACACCCTCAACATCACGCGTGGCATGCAATGTGACAAACAGCTGACGATGCGGCGACATATGGTGCGATGCGGCAGTGTCAAACAGCCACTCATGCATAGGCAACGCGTGCGTCGTGGTGATATGCGTGTGACCCAACCTCTGACCTGGTGGATGTGAGCTGGCTGTAGGCTCAGGTGGGTGCAGCTCCATGGGCGTGCTCCACCCTGGTCTGGGAGGAAGTGGGGAGGGCTGCTGTGGCTCAATCGTCTCGGCGTACACCCTCTGTGCCCACGCCGGGACGGGAGCTGGTGCAGTGACGTACGGGTACATGAAGATAGGCCCCTGGTACTGTGGAGGTGGAGCAGAGCCTGTTGGATACATGGGCAACTGCAACTGCTGTGGACCAAAAGTCGCCGCCCCAAAGGGTGCCGGCGCTCGTGGTCCTACAACAGGCTGTGTCGTCCATGCTGGGGGGTACAGGTGCTGACTGGAATGAGGAAACGGCGTGGGTGGCTGGCCTAC
>SZWC01001458.1:48109-80245 GCA_023375785.1 Penium margaritaceum
GAAGGAAAGGATAGCGGTTCTTAATAGTAGCGGCGTTCAATGCCCAGTAGTCCATGCACATATGTATCTCACCAGTTTTCCTTTTTATAAATACTACAGGTGTGGCGTACAATGACGAGGATGGGCAGATGAACGCCTGAGTGAGCATCTCGTCAAGCTGCTTTTTCATCTCAGCTAGCTGGTGATTGCTCATCCGTTAGGCCCCTTGAACTGTGGGTTGTTTTCCCCGTTTCAACTCAATGCGATGGTTGATCTCATGTTGAGGTGCTAGGGGTTTTGGGATTTTTTTCAAGGAAGACGTCCGCAAATTCTCTAATTAGTGGTGTGAACTCTTCGGGTACTGCCGCAAACGATGTCGATGCCGTTGAGGTCGATGAAGCTGATGATCAGATACTGCCACTTCCGCTTCCTCCATTGGCTCGAGATGTACGGGCCACGCACGAGCTCCTCGCTGTATGTGGTGTTTGGCCACGTTGAGTGGTATTCGCTGCAGAGGTTGTCACATTTTGCCTACCGCATCTTCCACTGCTGATTCCACCTCTAGTGCTTCCGCTGTTGTCTTCCGCCCCACACGCGGAAAATGTTGCTGGGCGGTCGATTTCCACGTAGACATTGCCACTGTTCTTGTTACCCTGCAGATTGTGTCCGTACAAAAAATCTCATCCGTGAATGATTTTGTGGTCACTCGTTCAAGAGGACCTCCAGACCGTTACATCCCGCAGATCCCCCACATATATTAGTAGTGGTTCTTTGAGTCTCCGTATTTCTAATCTCTTGTCAATGCTTTTACCCTCAAACCTCTCTGGTTTGGTCAGCAAATGCAGCTTGCAAACCATGTCATTGCGTACAAAACTGTAAGAAACTCCTCCATCCAATAGTGCAGGTATCGTTCCGCAACTCTTGCAACCTCAAGGTTACACTTTTAGCAGTATCACCGGCTGGTCATCCTTGTATCCGTCGTCAAACTTTGCGATCTCACAAACCCTCTACGGCATTGTAGGCCATTCAGATCGGCAATCGTTTAGCGCAAATCGCTCCTCGCGGACGAGAGTCGCCTTTCACTCCTGCCCTTTGCCCTATCCTGACTCATTTTCTTGCGACCTCCCCCTCTTTTTCGCCTGCTCCATGCTTCGGTAGTTGCAAGGGATGTGCACAACATTTCCGCCCCTGTAGCAGGTGCGCGTACTGCTCTGGTTGATGGTATCCATTTCCATCCGAGTTGAGAAGTCCCCTGAATTGTGTTTTCCTTTTCCCATGATAATTGTGGTGGGGAGGTCACTGGCCGTAGGATTCCTGGATCCGAGCGTTGTACTTGATGCTGTCCATCCTTTTTGCTGTTGCAATCATCCGTGGTAAGTCAGTTTGGATGCCAAAAATGCGATCGCTCGCTGGATGTTTCACTTGAGGCCGTTGTTGTGGTGAAAAGAGAGCTCATTGGGGCCATGTTCACATCAGTGTTGATCTTGCAGAATCTTCGGGTGAACTCTGCCGAGCTAGACTATAGACGGAGACGTTGGAGTTTTCATCAAACGTCAGACTTCTTGTTTAGTCGTCCAGATCGTACGAGTATCACGTGCGAGAAATCCTTTGAGCCGGTTGGTGGCATCAACGCGTCTTGCCAATGCAGGATGATCTTCTCCAAGGGTGGAATGCCCTGCGGTTGGCGATATGGGACAGGCGACTTTGGCCGTTGATGGGGTCCCGCCAGTCTCCTGCTGCCGTTGGATGGTCTTTAGATCAAACCACCAACTTAGTGTAATGCCACGCAAAAGAGCGGCTGTGAGGTCAATCTTCTTTCATTCATCGTTGACCCTATCAGTGGTCAAGTACCTCCAGACCCGTCAGCCACATCCGGACCGTTGGTCCATTGAAATTTGCAAGATCAAACGGTTTTGGAGGGGCTGGTCAGAAACTGGGTCTGTTCAAAAGTTCAGTATTTCTCTCAACGAGCACCGCCTCCCGTGCACTTGCATTAGAAATAGCCTCCATTGTGACATTGAGTTGTTGGAGCAAGTGGCTATTGATCCCCTCGAGCTCAGAGATACAGTTTGCCAGCGCCTGTCACCCAGTGCCTCCTCTTGATCCTGTTGTCTTTGTCGAGGCTTTCGGTAGGGGCGGCCAGTTTACCGCCATCGGATCCGCGACCGGGTTGGTCATCGGGGTTGTAGAGGTTAATCCAGATTGCGCAAAGCCTGCCACGCCAGCGTTTGCTATTGCTTAAGCATTCGTGTGCATGGGCATGTTCTGCTCCTCCATCGCCAAAGTTGTCGCGAAAGACCTGCTGCGGGTCTTCGGGTGTGCTTGCTCGCTTCACATCGTAGTGGCGAAGTCTACAAAGTCCTTACGTGCGAGATGCGTTGAACGCTTGTGCGAGGTAGTCCTACGAATGGGCAAAGTAGTCGGATGCCTCTCAACCACCGCTCCGCTCTTATACCAAGTGATTTGCCAAATGGAGCTTAGATGGTGAACGGGTTGAAGTTGCAAGACAAAACACTAAATAGAATTTGGGACACTTGAGCAATTCATGATTTAGTGGTATGTGTACTTCGATGACAAGTGTCGTTATGATCAAACATTTATTTCAAATGTCGAGTGACAAATGAGGCAAGGTCGGGGTCTTTGGGACGCCCTGTCATGGTGGTGACAAGATAGACCACAAAGAAGGCTGACCCGAGGGTGGAGGTGGTCCACGTACCAAGCCGTCAGGCTGATCGCACTTGTGGGCGTGTAGAGCGCCGACTCTGGGTAGTGTAGAAGCCGTCCACCGAGGAAGCTCACCAGGGTACCCAGAAGAGGGTGGTGCCAGATGCCGGGTCAGTGTGCCGATAGGCTGGTGACATGGCGGAACAAAGGGAACGCTCTCTCCTGGCGGTGTAGGAACCGACCACAGGAGGGAGTGCCCAGAAGCGCCATGAGGTGGCGGTGCCGGTGGTAGGATCAATGTGTCCGGGGATAACTGGTGATGAGAAGAAGCGTATGATGGAAAGCCTCCCAGCGATGTAGAAATCGACCACGGGAGCACAGGGTCAAGGATACCACGTGTAGGTGGTTCTGGCTACAGCCTCAATGGGTCTTAGAATCGTGGATGAGGAGGGTGAGGGTGCAGAACAATCTCCATAGGTGATGTAGAAGGTGCCTGTGAGAGGTAGGGGCCAAGAGGTGGTCCCATCCACAGCAACATCGTGCCAGGAGGGATGGTGAGATGCGATGGGGGGAGAGATGCTGTCACTGTCCCTAGAAAAGACAAAGATGTGGAAGGCAAAAGAGGGCTACCACTGACCCTAGGTGGTGTAGCGGTGGAAGTTGAAAATCTAGAGTCGGTTCAACTTGGCAAAGAGGCATGTAATGCACGGTAGGCGTGCTACTAAATGTGGCTCTCACTGACAGTCTCCTGCCGGAAGGTGGCGTTTTGTTGATCTGCCCCCGCTGCCGTATTGGTGGTGCTGTCATGCCCTCCATATGGCAGCACCAATAGAACTAGAGGGACTCCCACCAACCACTAAGCCTAACAATCACGTGGGAGCCATCCTTGTTGCTCCTAAACAGACATGTTTGTAGCTCGTGAGCAATTGTGTCTGTGTGGCACAACGTGATGCATCTCAATTGTGTTTTAAACCCGTTCCGCTGCTTTGTTGCTCACATGGTCCCCTTGTGCCCTGATACCATACTAAAATGCGTCTGGGTTGTGCAGGCCCATATTGAATGAGACATGAGCTCTGGTGGTGAGCGGGAGAAATACAGTGCCACAATTTGGCCAAGTCCGGACCAAATGACTTAAGAACCAAGGGAGAGAGTACAAGGAGCCGTGCTAAGGGCTTATGTACTAGGGACTGGCAACTAGCGCACCAGGCCCCGTCATCCCCGTCGCACCAAAAGGCACGGACAGGGAATGTACGTGTCATAGAGCCTGAAAAATAATAACGGAGGTCTCCCGAGGCACCGAAACAGTCAATTGGGTGCCCGGGTCTGGTCTGACGGGAAAACATACAATGTACCCCAAATGTTTCCAAACTCCACGCTGATACACTAGCATCACCGACTAGCTAGGCGAGACTAGTTTAGGCAGCTAGAAGTCTCCTATAGCAGCACGTTGGGGCAGCAGTGTTGTTGATGGAGCGTGCGAGAGCCCATGCTCGTTGCTTAAGCTGCCTCCTCAATCTTTTNAAAGAGGCATGTAATGCACGGTAGGCGTGCTACTAAATGTGGCTCTCACTGACAGTCTCCTGCCGGAAGGTGGCGTTTTGTTGATCTGCCCCCGCTGCCGTATTGGTGGTGCTGTCATGCCCTCCATATGGCAGCACCAATAGAACTAGAGGGACTCTCACCAACCACTAAGCCTAACAATCACGTGGGAGCCATCCTTGTTGCTCCTAAACAGACATGTTTGTAGCTCGTGAGCAATTGTGTCTGTGTGGCACAACGTGATGATCTCAATTGTGTTTCAAACCCGTTCCGCTGCTTTGTTGCTCACACGGTCCCCTTGTGCCCTGATACCATACTAAAATGCGTCTGGGTTGTGCAGGCCCATATTGAATGAGACATGAGCTCTGGTGGTGAGCGGGAGAAATACAGTGCCACAATTTGGCCAAGTCCGGACCAAATGACTTAAGAATCAAGGGAGAGAGTACAAGGAGCCGTGCTGAGGGCTTATGTACTAAGGACTGGCAACTAGCGCACCAGGCCCCGTCATCCCCGTCACACCAAAAGGCACGGACGGGGAATGTACGTGTCATTGAGCCTGAAAATAATAACGGAGGTCTCCCGAGGCACCGGAACAGTCAATTGGGTGCCCGGGTCTGGTCTGACGGGAAAACATACAATGTACCCCAAATGTTTCCAAACTCCACGCTGATACACTAGCATCACCGACTAGCTAGGCGAGACTAGTTTAGGCAGCTAGAAGTCTCCTATAGCAGCACGTTGGGGCAGCAGTGTTGTTGATGGAGCGTGCGAGAGCCCATGCTCGTTGCTTAAGCTGCCTCCTCAATCTTTTGCACCAGAGCCTAAGTCTGAGAGCTCTGGTGTTTGTTACTCAGAAGTGCGTGCTCCATAATGAGTGAGTGAGTGAGTGAGTGTGCGAGTGAGTGAGTGAGCAAGCGAGCAAGCGAGTGAGTGAGTGAGTGAGTGAGGGAGGGAGGGAGTGAGTGAGTAAGTGAGTGAGTGGGTGAGTGAGTGAGTGAGTGAGTGAGTGAGCGAGTGAGTGAGCTAGTGAGTGAGAGAGTGAGTGGGTGAGTGAGTGAGTGCGTGAGTGAGCGAGTGAGTGAGCTAGTGAGTGAGTGAGTGAGTGAGTGCCAGCGCCAGACAACAGTAAGAAACTGCAAATGACTGATTAAGAACTAATAATGGACAGCAATGGGAAACCCCTCCAAGTTCTAGCCACCCCCCCCCCTCCAGCTCTGTGGAGCTTGTTGCTCAGCTAACCAGCCGATCAAAAAATAGACTTATTTTCTAGCAGGAAGGGTTTTCTTGGCGAGCCCTGCCAGGTGGCTGACAGCCCAAAACCAGGGCGTCGTCCGTTTCGCCTAAAAACTGGACCATTCCACAATACGCACGCTACAAATGTAGTCGTGCGGTCAAAATCAGCTACAAAAATAGCAGTGAGGAGGTGCCGCTGCTTAAACCCAGGCATCATCCACGCTAATCCTCGATACCAACAATGCCCTAAAGTCATGTAACTTTGACCCTAGGCATAACACAGCCCTGCGACTACAAGAGTGCAGTCAGAAATGGCACTGGACGCGTGCAAACAACATTTGCTACGACAATGACTACTGGCGGTGCAACTGCCAAGGAGGTCTGCTAATGGAGCTGAGCACGTTGGAGGGAGAAGGCTCCAGCAAGCTACGTGTAGGCCTCAGCGTGCGTCGCCTCCACTAGACACAAGCAGCGTCACGTCTTGCCGTCAGTCATCTGCACGCCGAAGTACACAAGCCGAGAGGATACAACAGAGTACAAATGAGAGATGTGTTAAAAACCAACACTCCCTCATGACTCACAAGCGAAAGTGCACATAGGCGGGCGAAAAGCACACAGACCAAGCAAACACGGAGATGGAGAGAACCTCATGGACGCACACCAACCGCACTCACAGCCTTCCTGAAGAGTCACGCATTGTTGCCTTGGTCAAGAAGTCAACCAACAGCCATGCTGTCTCAACCCATACAATGCAGATGCTACCGTCATGCAACAATGGATACACATAGTGATTCTCAACATTGATGTGCTTTGTGCAACTGTGATGCACCCCGTCATTATTCGCAATGGCCATGGCCCTTTCATTGTCACAATGGAGCGTGATGGACGGGACTGATGGACGTAACTCGGACAACAAGTAGCGCAACCACATGCTCTCACAAGCGCCATAACCAAGAGCCAGATACTTAGCCTCAGTAGTGCTGTGCACAATGCAACCTTGTTTGCCACTACACTAGGACATAGGCGTGTTGCCAACAAGAAAGATCTAGCCCATACGACTCTTACCGTCTGGACTGCCGGCCCAGTCACTGTCGGTGTATTCCTTCGGCACTACGGACAGCTGTCGACAAAACATGAGGCCTCACCGTGGGGTAGAGACGACATAGTGCAGTACTTGGATCGCGGCCTTGAAGTGGAGGTGACACAGCTCATAAGAGAACTGGGCAATGAGGTTGAAGAAAAACGCAATGTCTCGACGTGTCGTCATTGCCAGGAACATCAGTAACCCAATGACGCGTAAATACGTGGTTACGTCTATAGGCTTCCCCACCATAGTACAATCTGAGCTCTTGAGCATCATCTGAAAATTGGGCGACTGCGGTGAGGATGCTTGCAGCACAAGGGGTAGGTCCTCAGCAAAGCGCCCGGACAACGTCTGGACATAGGCGGCCTGGTGGATATGTAGGATGCCCATAGAGAGATCATGCTCAAGCTCCGTGCCCAAAATGACTCGTGCTGACCCGAGGTCCTTCATCTTGTAGGCAACATATAGTAGGTCCTTGACCCGCTAGATGGCAGCTGCATCTAGCGATGCGATGAGCAGGTTGTTGACATAGACCAAGACAACGATGAGGGTCTGACCTCGTGGATTGATGAATGCCATGGAGGCAGCAGAGTTGCGAAGGATTCCGTCGCTAAGAAGCATACGACTCATCTCTTGGTTCTAGTAGCACCGTGACTGCTTCAGGCAATAAAGGGCCTTTTGCGGCTACCAGACCTTGCCGGAGCCATCGTCAAAGCCTGGAGGCTGCACCATGTACAGCTCCTTGCCCTCCGGTGAGCCATGGAGAAAGGCGTTGCTTACATCCATTTGATGCAGTTCCCACCTGTGCTGGGAAACCACGCTGAATAATGCTTGACTAGTGGAGAACCAACCAACCGGGACGAAGATGTGGGCATCGTTGATCCCAGGGACCTCAGGAAACCCTTCAGCTATAAGACGGGCCATGTACTTGTCCAAGGACCCATCTGGCTTCCACTTTTGCCTGAGAATCCACTTGGCGCCAATGGCCTTGCGGCTCGTGGGGAGGACGACGAGCTCATAGACGTGATGTTGCTGAATGGCGGCAAGCTCATTGGCACATGCACCCTCCCAGTGAGCGGCCTCGACAGACGCCTGAACCTCACATAGGGTGGCTGGGTCCTCCACTTACTCCGTGGGACAGACAATAAGGGTGTATGTTTTCCGCGCCCCCTGGTGGCATACGTGTGAGCATGACCACGATGGCATACCTATGCTATTGATGGAACAAGTCATAGCCCAAAGCTCACCCTAGATGTAGGGTAGTGATGACTTACAGCGTGGCCAAGCCAAGTCCCTTGGTGCAGGGGTCCCCACTCACGATTGTGGAAGTGGGTCTGACAGGAGGCAAGGAGCCTCGTGGGGTGACAAAGGGTCGTGGCTAGAGAGGGGGTGAGGAGGCGGCTTGAGTGCTCACTATCGGCCTGGGTGGAAGGCTCCTACCCAGACCACGTGTGTAGTTTGCCGACATAGAAAGGGCAGCAAGCCCTGAGGAGCTGGTGGACTTGGACGAGGCTGCCAGTCCCAAGCACCTGGCGGACACGGACGAAACAGCCGGCCTAGGGGGGCTAGCAGACACGGATGGGGCAGCTAGCCCGGAGGGGCTCACGGACACGGACGGGGCAACCGGCCGGGAGGGGATGGTGGACATGGATGGGGCAGCCGACACGGAGGGGCTGGCAAACACGAATGGGACAGTCGGCCCAGAGAGCCTCGCGGACACCGACGGGACAACCGGCCTGAAGGGGTTGGGGGATACAGACGGGGCAGACGGTCTGGAGGGGCTGGAAGACATGGATGGGGTGGCCAGCCCGGAGGGGCTGGCAGACACGGATGGGGCAGCCAGCCTAGAGGGGCTGGCTGAAACACACTGGCTAGCCGGACTGGAGGGGCTGGCGAACATGGATGGTGCAGCCGGCCTGGAGGGGTTGGCAGACATGGATGGGTTAGCTCGCCCTAAGGAGCTGGTGCACATAGATGGGGAAGCCAGCGCAAAAGGATCCGCGGGCGCCAACGACGAGACGTTGGGATGCGACTAGACGAAGGACTGACCCACCTCTTCCCCACGGGACGGAAGGAACATTGACGCGCCGAAGCAAATGAGAATGCAGGGAAACATGTCCTCAAAGAAGAGGGCATCCTGGGACTCGACGATGCAGTGTCGTGTGGGATCCCAGAGGCCCCATGCTTTGGACTGACCAAAGATGCCAAGGAAGGTGCATGGACGCCTGCGAGGGTTGAGCTTGCCACCTTGGTTTGCAGCATGCAGCCACACAATGGCTACGCAGCCCCAAACGCGAGCTGAATGCATGTCGGCTTGCTCTCTACACCACTGCTAGTATGATGTGGACTGACGAGGTCTGGGACCGTGGGGAATCTTGTTTCAGACCCATGTCATGTAGGTCATGGCCTCGAAGTATAAGCCGTCAGAGAGACCGGACTCGACCCGCATAGTGCGGAAGGCGTCAGCCATGGTGTAGCTCTACCGCTCTGAGACCCCATTCTGGGCTAGCGTGTAAGGCACTGACGTCTCATCATGGATGCCACAGAAGGTGAGGAAGAGTATGGTCTCCCCTAAAAACTCATCCCTACGATCACAATGGAAGCGGCGGAGGGGGCGACCACACTCGCACTCAGCGTGGACAAGCCACTCCAGAATGGCGGAAGCGACGTCGCTCTTTTGCTGAAAGCATAAGACCCAGCGATAGCAAGAGTGGTCGTCCGTCAGTGTCAGGATGCAACGACCGTACTCTCCAAAGAACTCTATCAGGAGGGGAACCATGACATCAGAGTGAAGCAAGCTGAGCAAGGCGGCCGCAGGAGAGGCACACAGGGGGTAGGTGGAACAATGCATCTTCCCTTGAGTACAAACAATGAACTCCGTAGGACACAGCAGAGGAAAGGACGCTCGATCAAGACCTGTTGCAAACCATGCTGTTGAAAACAGCAGTGTGGACGTGATAGTGGCAATGATATAGAAGACGTGTGTGCTCTAGAGAGAGTGTACTAGTAACAGACACGTGGCCACTGTGGGCTGATGAAGAGGGGACAGAAGTAGAAGTGGACAGGCGCGGTACGTGCTACAAGATGTCACAAATGGTGGCATGAAAGACGACACGACCTGACAAACACAACGATAGAGGGCCAACACCACGCGAGTGCAAAATGTCCATGCACATGTGATCAAGGGCAGTGACAAACACGAGGCTGAGATCAATGCCAAGGACGAAGTGGACATCACTCACAAAGACATTACCAGCAGGACCATGAAAACAAACAACACCGACACCACAAACGCGTAACACCTGACCAAAACCCATCCAAACCCTGGAGATATCGGTGACCGGACCGCGGAAAGAAAAGACCTTCCACGCGACCGTCATGTGATGCATGGCCCCGGAGTCAATGATCCAGGTCTTTGACGGATCCTGGACTGGTGTGGCCACATCGCCAACAATCACATGGCAGTGGGCAAGCAATGCAGACGCCGTGGACAGCGGTGCGAACCAATACTGCCAGTCATCCAACCATGCGACATCATCGCAAAGAGGAGCGGGTAGGAAGGGCACGGCAGAGGAAGGACTTGACAAAGACGTAGGGCACGGCCACAAATGCAGGGTAGGGTACTGGAACCAACGGCGACGCAACTCGGACTTCCTTAGGGAAGAGCGCGAGGAAGGCTGAGCTGGAGTGTATTGAACTGCTCCAATTGACGCTTGGAGGTGGAGGGTCCGAAGGAGTAAACCGACTGCGGTGTGACGGCACCAGAGTCCAAGAAGGAGAAGGAAGGCGCCGCTAACAGAAGAGCGGGCGCGGACGACTGCACAAGATACTACGGTGGAGCCGTCGCAAGCATTGAGGATGCCATTGAGGATGCATGGTGGAAAGTACACAAGCCTCATCATTCGGGATCAGAAACGTGTACCACCCGTGTCTTGGCTGGCCATAGTTGTGGCAAACAAGGCTACCACCACCGGATCCGCTGAATTGCTACTATGGGCCCTTACTCTTCTTGACCCTACTCTTACTTCTTGCCGCATGAGGAGGCGCCGGAAGACGTTGCTGCTCCTGGGGCAACAATAGCCACTGACGTAATAGCAAGAGAGGCAAGGGACTCTGTGCGATGGATGTGTGACTCCTGAGAAGCCTCCTTGATGTAGAGGAAGAGCTCGTATGCCCAGGGCATGAGGGTACCCTGGGCAGCCATCGCGCCGAGGAGCTCCTAGAAGTAGTGGACAAAGACGTCAGAGAAGGCGTCGGTGGCGCCACGCTTGATGGTCAGGAGCGCAAAGAGAGGGGTTGGTGCGATGCCTCCCAGGCGACACGGGATGTCCTCTGCACACTGCCAATAAGAGGTCACCGTTTCAGTCTCCCCTATGCAGAGGGATTTGAACTCCCGGATCAGATGGTTGGTCTCGGCATTCGTGGAAAGACAATGAGGGCACATGTGTATGTTCCATGCTGTTGCGGGGTCAGGGAGTGCGCCAGTTGTGAGGTGGCCGAGGAAAGGCTCGAGGACAAGACGTGTAGCTCGAGGGTCAACAGGGACGAGGACACGCTCGGCGCATCCGATGTCATATACCTGGTCAACCTGGGTGGATTCGAAAGGCAGGACGTAGTAGGGCCACAAGCCCTCGCCTTGTGCTCGCATGCGGGCGTTGACCTCCCATCTTCGAAACTGCTCGCCAGCCTCAAGTGGCGGCGGTGGGGTCTCGAATTCCTTCTGCATGCGCTCGGCACTTAGAGTAGGGCCTAGGACTAACCGCACCGTCTACTGTCGGCGCTGGGTGTGTTGCTGCGCCAGGTACTGCGTGGCATAGGATACCGCAAGGCTTGCATACCTCGATGGAACAAAGGGTGCTTGCTGACGCTGTTGCTGCCGTTTCGGCATTGCTGGTGCTTATGCTCTAGCTGCTGCTACTGGAGCTGTGTCGGCGGATGCAGTGTCGCTATTAGTTGAGTCAGCATTTTGAGATGCAAGCGCAAAGCGGCAAGTGGATCTGTTGAGCCAGCATGACCGAAGACAGAGCCTGCGAGTTGTTGGTACTGCTATGGCTGCTACTGTTGTTGCTGCGATGAATGTTGCTGCAACTGCTCCTGCTGCTGCCTTTGGAGTGGCTTCTCCTACTGCTACTATTGCTACCACGGCTTTTGTTACTACTGTTGTGGCTATTGTTGCTACTAGTGGTGCTGCTCCTACTTCTGTGGCTGCTACTACTGCTGCTGTTGTTCCTTCCACGGCTGTTGCTTCTGCTATTGCTGCTATACTGTTGTTGATTCTATTACTGTTGCAGCGGTAGCAGCTACTGTTGCTCCAACTGCTGCAGTTGTTGCAAGAAAGGGTTCCTCCAACACAGGAGGAATCCTGTCCATTCTTTGCCATGTTGTCCTTTGTTTCTTCTTGTTTTTTTTGTGTGCTACTGATGTCAGTACTGATGTCAATAGTGACATAAGCCTATGATAGCTGACATCAGGACCTGTTGCTACATTATCTGTAAGGTTGCTACTATAGTTTTTTTTGCCAACGTCAGGATTGACATCAGCAATGACGCCACCCAAGTATGGCTTACGTGAGTAGGGGCTGTTGCGCTGTTGTAGTCGCTGGTACATCAGCTACACAGCTGCCGCTACTACTATTGTTGCTGTTGCCACCGCCGCTGCTAATGTTGGTGGTGCTACAGCAAATATTGTTGTTCCTACTATTGCTGTTTCTGGTGCTGTTGCTTTTGGTGCTACTACTCTTGTTGTTGCTACTATTGATGCTGTTGTTGCACCTATTGCTGATGCTGCTACTAAGGTGTAACGTGTTTCTGGTATTGCTACAACTGCTACAGCTATTGTACCGACTGTGGTGGCTGCTGGTGCTACAGAACAGCCACATGAGGTGATGGGCGGTTTTTCTGTGTTTTTTTTTTCTATTCATCATTGCTCACTGCTTGTTATGAGTTGTGAGCACCAAGCTTGCTGCTCGCTGCTCACTGCTCGCTGCTCATTTTAAGGTACGAGTTGCAAGTAGCGAGCTTGCTACAAGCTGCGAGCAACGAGCTCGCTGCTCACTGTTTGCTCCTTGTTGCAAGTTGCGCACTATAAGCGGTTGCTACTACTGTTACTGTTGGCACCTGTTGTAGCTACTGTTGCAGCCTACTGCTAGCTGCTGCTCACTACTTGTGTGGTTCTTGCTAGCTACAGCTACAATTTTCTACTTTTCCATGCTACTATTACTGTTGCCAGCTGTTTTAGCAGCATCCTGTTGCTGCATGTTGTTGCTGCTTCTGCCTGCTATTACTGCTGCTCGCTGTTGCTACTTTTGCCGATAGCTGTTGCTGCTCAATGCTAGTAGCTTGGTCCTTTGTCATGTTGCCACGTGCTGCTATTAGTGATACCGCTTGTTGCAATAGCAGGTGCTTGCTGCTTGTGATGTTGCTAGCTGCTCACTCCGTGTGCTTGTTGCGTACTGCAGCCGATGTTGTTGGGCTAGAAGCAGCATAGTCACTTTCTTGGCATCCTCGCCACGTGCGTCGACACCACTCCAGTGTTGGTCCCGCATGCTAGCTGCGCGTCCATGAATGCTACCACCGTCGTGGGGTCATTGCTGCAAAAAACATTTTGGCAGCGTTGACTGGACGCACTCTAGGTACCGCCGGCATTGACTGGACCTATTCGCTTGTGTTCTGCTGCTTCTGTAGTATTCTGGCTCTGATACCATGCTGGAATTGTCCTATAGGAGCAAGTTGGAGCTGGAGCGTTGTTGATGTAGCGTGCGGGAACCCAGGCTCGTTGCTTAAGCTGCCCTCTCAGTCCGCTATACCAGAACCTGAGTCTGAGAGCTCTGGTGTTTTTTACTCAGAATTGCACGCGCCAAAGTTAGCGCCAGACAACAACTGAAACCTGGAAATGACTGATCAAGAACTGAGAATGAACAACAATGGGAGACCCCTCTAAGTTCTAGCTCCCCCCTAGCTCTGTGGAGCTTGTTCCTAAGCTAACCAGCCAGTCAAAAAATAGACCTATTTTCTGGCAGGCAGGGTTTTCTCGATGAGCCCTGCCAGACGGCCGACTGCCAAAAACCTTGGCATCGTTGGTTTTGCCTAAAAACTGGACCACACCATAATATGCACGCTGAAAATGCAGTCGTGTGGTCAGAATCAGTTAGAAAGCTAGTAATGCGGAGTTACGACTACCTAAATCCAGGCAACGTCTACGCTAATCCTTGGTACCAACTGTGCCCTAAAGTGATGAACCTTGGACCCTAGGCATAACATGGCGCTGCAAACACAACAGTACAGTCAGACACGACACTGGACGCGTGCAGACAGCATACGTAGCAACACTGACTGCTGGCGGTAGGAATGCCGAGGACGTCTGCCAATGGAACTGAGCACGTTGGAGGGAGGAGGCTCCAACGAGCTGTGTGTAGGCCTCAGCATGCGTCGGCTCCACCAGACAACACTCCAGCAGCGTCGCATCTTGCCGCCAGTCATCTGTACGTTGATGTACACAAGCTAGAGGACATAAGAGAGTGCAAATGCGTGATGTGTGAAAAACCAACATAGGCCTCCCGAGACGTCGAAACATGTAACCAAGTGTCCGGGTCTCAGCCACATACAAACTACACATGTCTGACAAGGGGCCAACAAGACCAGACCAATGAATGCTGGGTCTCCCAAGGTACTCATACAAACGACCACGTACCCAGGATTCGACCACACAAGGAGTGCAGAACCTAGTAGAGAATAAGCGGTGAAACTTCTATGGGGTCCTCCGGTGCACTAGCACAAACCACCAAATGCCCGGGTCTCAACAATCGAGATAATTCTACTAAGCATGTATGCTGCTAGAATGCACCACACATGTCACAGAAGGTGGAATGTATTGGTTATTGTCTCACATATTTCACTTGTAATCTGTTGCATCCTCTCGGCTTGTGTACATCGGGGTGCAGATGACTCACGGCGAGACGCGACGATGATGGAGTGTCGTCCAGTGGAGCCGACGCACGCTAAGGCCGACAAGCGGTCTGATGCAGCCTCCTCCCTCCAACATGCTCCGCTCCATCGCTAGACCTCATCGACAGTCGTGCCGCCAGCAGGCACTGTCATTGCGTATGCTGTCTGCACACGTCCAGCACCGTGTTTGACTGCACTGCTGCGCTCGCAGCGTTGTGTCACGCCTAGGGTCCACGTTTCATGCTTTTCTAGAACTGTTGGTACCAGAAATAAGCGTAGACACTGCCAAGGTATAGGCAGCTATAGCTCTTCAATGCTATTTTTCAAGCTCATTCGGACCGCACGACTGCTTTTGCAACGTGCGTATTAAGGTGTTTTCCACTTTTCAGGCAAAACGGACGAAGCCCAGGTTTGGGCTGTCGGCCGTCTGGCACAGCTCACCGAAAGAAAACCCTGCCCGCCAAAAAATAGGTCTATTTTCTGATTAGCTTAGAACCCGAGTAGCAAGCTGTACAAAGCTGGAGGGGGGAGCTAGAATTTGGAGGGTTCTCCCATTGTTGCTCATTCTTGTTTCTTAATCATTCATTTCCAGTTTTCAGCTGCTTTCTAGCGCTAACACCAGGGCGAGCATCTCTCCGTAAAGAATCCAGAGCACTCACACTTAGACTATAGAGGGAAAAACTTAGGGGGTAGCAGACAAAGCAATGAGCGTGGAAGCCCGGACACAGCATCAACAACTGCCTAAACCTGTGCTTTAGAACGCACAGTTTCCATCTTGGTATCAGAGCCAGAGCAGCAGCAACAGACAAGTGGCGTACGAGTTCCTTACTACGCTGGTGCACCCCCATACACGCGATTGCAAGGGAAATGCCGCTGGACTTTTTCACAGCAGCACTGACCGGCCTGGTGGCGGCCACTGATTTTTTTCCCACGGCCACTAGGCCAGGGGAAATGCTACTGGATTTTTCCCGGCAGTGCTGAACTCCACATGTGACGCAAGGAGGTGAGCCGCGGGCTATGTTAAGCACTTGCTAGCGAAAATGCACGTGGCGACGTCAACCAGGTGTAGTGACTGGTAGCAGCAGCAAGCAAAAATAGTAGCCTGCACCACCAATAGCACCTTGCAGCAGCATCACACAATGGCAATACCAGCCAGCAGCAGCTATGCGCAGCAACAGCAATCCGTAGTAGCAACAGCTTGCGGCAGCTCACAGTAGTAGCAGCCTGCGTTAGCAAGCAGCAGCAGCAGCTCATAGCAGCAGTAGCAGCTCATAGCAGCAGCGATGCGCAACAGCAGTGAGCAACAGCAGCAGCCGGCTATAGCAACAGCAATAGTAAGTAGCAGCCATCACCTGCCAGCAGTAGCAGCTGTAGTAGCGACCAGCAGCAGCAGCAGCTGCGGCTGCTCGCAGCCCGCTGCTCACAGCGAGCTGTAAGCAGCGAGCTCGCTACTCGTAGTGTGCAGCAAGCAGCGAGAAGCGGGCAATTAACTGGCTGTTCGTAGCTTGGAGTCCGTAGCGAGCAGAGAGCTTGCTTTAACAAAGAAGAAAAACAGAAAGAAAGGCGAAACAAAAAAAAACCCCTTTCGCAGGTGGCCCTACAGCAACTGGAGCCACAACCATAGCGGCTACATCAGCCACTACAGCCAAAGAAGCACGCAGCAGCCCAGTGGCAGAAACAACAGCAATAACAGTAGCAGCAATAGTAGTAGCTGCTGGTACAACAGCAACCGCAGCAACAGTAGTAGCAGCAGCAACAAATGATGCAACAATAGTAGCCGCTGCTGCAACAACAACCGTAGTAGCAGTAGCAACGGCTTCAGCATCAAACCAGCTGCAGCAGGAACAGCAGCAGCAACGGTAGGAGTAGCAGGTGCCTTGCAGCTAATAGAGCAGCAGCTCCAGCAACAGCCGTTATTGACGTCAGCCACCCTTAGCTGACATCACTACTGACATCACTCCTGATGCCAGCAAAAAAAATCTATAACAGCAACCTTATACATATCATAGTAGCAGCTATTGTCGTCAGCCATTCTAGGCTGACGTCACTGCTGACATCAGCAGCACAGAACAAAATAGAGGGGAACAAGGAGGGGAAACAAAGGACACCATGGCAGATAACAAAGAGGGGTCCTCCCTTGTTGGAGAACCCCCCCTTCCTACAACAACTGCATTAGTTGCAATATCAATAGCAGCACCAGCTGCCATCACTACAACAGCAACAAGGGTCGTAGTACCAATAGCAGCAACAGCAGCAGCGGCGATGGCAGGAGTAGCAGTAGTAGCAACAAGAGTAGTAGTCGTAGTAGCAGAAGTAGCAGTAGGAACAATACTAGCAGTAGCAGCAGCAGCCGCAACAGCGGCATCAACAACATTAGAAGCCACAACTGCAGCAGTAGTAGTACTAATAGCAGCAGCAACAGCAGTAATAGCCACAACGGCAACAGTAGTAGCAGCCACAGCAACAACAAGAACACCCCAAGGCTCTGTTGCAGGTCATGTTGGCATGACAGATCCGCTTGCCACTTCCCACCAGCAGCTCGCAACGCAGACACAACAGCTAGCGACACTGCAACTGCCGACATTGCTACCATAGTGGCAGCTGCAACAGCAACATCAGCAGTCGCCATACCAACAGCAACAATAGTCACCGCAGCAGCAGCAGCAACGTCAACAAGCACCTTTTGTTCCACCTGGGTACACGAGCCCTGTGGTCTCCTAAGCCATGCAGTACCTGGTGTAGCAAAACACCTAGCGCCAACAGTAGACGGTGACATCAGTCGTATGCTCCACTCTGGGTGACGCCCACAGGCAAAAGGACTTCAAAACCCAAGCATTGCCGCTTCAGGCTGGCGACCAGTTCTAGAGTTGGGAGCTCAGCTTCCCGATTTGGGCACACAACAAGAGCTTGTAGCCCTACTATGTACTTCCCTTTGACTCCACCCAAGCTGACTAGGTGGATGACACAGGTTGCGACATGCATGCCCTCGTCCTTGTGGCCCCCCCATCTGCATGCCTCGCCCTCGAGCCCTTCCTCGGCAACTTCACCAGTGGCGCTCTTCCTTAACAGGCAGCGGCATGGCACGTACCTATGTGCCCTCATCGCTTGTCTAGTGACCCTGAGAGCAGCCGCCTGATCCGAGAGTTCAACTCCCTCCGCATGGGGGAGACGGAGATAGTCACCTCCGATTGGAACCGTGCAGAGGACATCCTAGGCACCCTTGGAGATGCCGAGCCAACCCCCTCTCTTTGCTCGCCTAACCATCAAGCGCGATGCAACCGACCCCTTCTCCGAAGACTTTTTCCACTACTCCCAGGGCGTCCTCTCCGCGATGGCTGCCCACGATACCCTCATGCCCTGGGCATACGAGCTCTTCCTCTCCATCAAAAAGGCATGTCAAGAGTCATACATCCCATCGCATAAAATCCCTTGCCTCTCTTGGCGATGACTCTGTGGTCATTGCCGCCCCACCACCAACGCCCCCTCGTCTAGCCAGAAGAAGCGCAGGGGCAAGAAGGGCATCGGCCCTTAGTCGCAGTCGAGTGGATCCGGCGCCACTAGCCTCGTCTCCCACAACTGTGGCCAGTCAGGACACGGATGGTACACGTGTCCGCTCCCGACTGACAAGGCTTGCATCATCTCCACCATGAGTCGCCAGCACGAGCGTTGCCTTGCCACCACTGCAGTGACCGTCGGTGGTCCATCTGCTCCTGCTCCTAATGCACCTGCGCCGCTCGCGATGGCCCCACCGAAGTATCTTCCGTAGCCATCTGCGCCCACTCCTCCGTCACTGGTGCCTTCCTCTCCCTCCTTGGACTCCAGTGCCATTACACCACAGTTGGTCTACTCCGTCGGACCCTCCACCCGCGAGCGTCAGTTGTAGCAGTTCATCGTACTTCAACTTATTCTTCCATGCCCTCCTCCCAGGGAAGTGCGAGTTGCGGTGTCACTAGTTCCTCTTTATCCTACATGATAGAGTCTGTGCTACGATCGTGTCCTTTATCTTTGTCCACACCATCCTCTGCTGTGACTTTCCCAACCACTCGTTTTTGTGATGGCGTCGCCCGGTCAAATGAGTGGCAGTCCCGCTTCGCACCTCCGTTCACCGCGTCAACGTCGCTCGCCCATTGCCATGTGACGTTCAGCCACCTGGCCTGACCGGTCTAGGATCTGTGCAAGACCTGGATCATTGACTTTTGGGCTACGCATTACATGAGGGCCTCGCGTGAGGCCTTCCGTGTCCTTGATCCCATCATCGATGTCACCAGGGTGCGTACCGGTTCTGGTCAGGTGTTACCCGTTTGTGGTATCGGTGTCGTTCGTTTCCATGGTCCTATTGGTGATGTCTTCGTGACTGATTTCCTCTCTGTCCTTGGCCTTGGGCTCAGCCTCCTATCTGTCACTGCCCTTCATTGCATGAGCATGGACGTTTTGCACTCGCATGGTGTGGGTATTCTGCCATTGCATCCGTGAGGTCGTGTTGTTTTGCCTGCCACGGCCCGTGGCAACTTGTGGCACGTACCACGCTTGTCTCCTTCTACCTCTGCCCCCTTCTCATCGGTCGACACTAGCTACGTGTTTGTTACCAGCACACTTTCTCTACAACACACATGTCTCCTTCATCGCTGCCTCGATCACGTCCGCTCTATCACTGTTGACAACATGCTTTGCACTCAACAACCCATGGGCCTTGACCCAACCTCCTTTCCTTTGCCATGTTGCAACGAGTACATTGATTACGCACAGGGGAAGATGCAACGTTCCACCTACCCCCTCTCTGCCTCTCCAGCGACTGCCCCGCTCGACTTGGTTCACTTTGATATCATGGGTCCTCTCGCGACAAAGTCAGCCCGCGAGCACGCTCGTTATGTCTTGACCCTTACGGACGACTAATCTCGCTATCTCTGGGTCTTCTAACTTTAGCAGAAGAGAGACGATGCTCTAACCATTTGGGACTGGCTTGTCTATGCTCGACACATTGTGGCCTTCCCCTCCGCCTCTTTGGTTCTAATCGCGGGGGTAAGTTTCTAGGGGAAACCACACTCTTCCTTGCCTCCCCTGGGATCCATCATGAGACGTCGGCGCCTTACACGCCAGCCCAAAACGGTGTTTCTAAGCGATGGAACTAAACCGTGGCCGACGTTTTCCGCACCATGAGGGTCCAATTTAGCATGTTTAAAGTGCCCATGACCTACATGACATAGGTCTAGTACTGGATTCGCAGTGGACCCATTCCCCGTTAGTCCACACCATACCGGCACTAGTGTGGAGAGCGATCTGACCTGCATCCGGCCCGCATTTGGGGTTGTGTAGCCATCGTGTGGTTTCCTGTGCCACACTAGGGTGGAAAGCTTGAGCCTCGCGGCCGTCCCTACACACTGGCATCTCACATCTGTCAAAGGCATGGCATTTGTAGGATCCCACGCAGCACTGCATTGTCAAGTCTCAGCACGTCTTCTTCTTTGAGGACCTGTTTCCTCGTGACTTTGTTTGCTCCACCGCATCGATGTTCCTCCTGTCGCGTGGGGTAGTGGTGGGTCCGTCCACCGTCCAAATGCGTCCAGGCGTTCCATCGTCCGCACCCGTAGGATTTTCAGGGCCGGCTGCCCCACCTGTGTTCGACAGCCCCTCAGAGCCGGCTGCCCCGTCCTTGCCTGCTAGCTCCTTAGAGCCGGCTGCTCCGTATGTGACTGCCAGCCCTTCAGGGCCGGCTACCCCATCTTTGTCCGACAGTCCCTCAGGGGCGGCTGCCTTGTCCGTACCCACCAGCCCCTCAGGGTCGGCTGTCCCGTCCGTGTTCAACAGCCCCTTAGGGTCGGCTGCCCCATCTGTGTCCGACAGCCCCTCAGAGCCGACTGCCTTGTCCGTGCCCGACAGCCCCTCAAAGCTGACTACCTTGTCCGTGCCTGCCAGCCCCCAAGGGTCGGCTTCCCCGTTCTTGTCCGCCAACCCCTTACGTCCTGCGGCCGCGTCTCTGTCCGCCAGCCCCTCAGGCCCGACTGCTTCGTCTGTGGCCGCCAGCCCCTCAGGGCCGGCTGCCCTGTCCATGTCCGCCAGCCCCTCAGGGCCCGCTGTCCCGTCCGTATCCGCACACTACACACATGGTCCAGGCGGGAGCCTTAGACCCAGGCCGGCAGTGAGCACTCAAACCGCCTCCTCATGTCCTCTCGTGCCACGACCCCATGTCATCCCACGAGGCTCATTACCTCATGTCCGACCCACTTCCATAGTCGTAAGTGGGGACCTTGGCACCAAGGCACTTGGCTAGGCCACACTGTCAGTCATCACTGACCTACATCTAGGGTCAGCTTTGGGCTATGCCTTGCTCCATCAAGAGCACCAGCATGCCGTTACGGCCAAGCTCATGCGGATGCCACCACGGGTGCAGGACGTGCATGCCCTTGCAATCCGCCCCACGGAGTGACCAAAGGACCCAGCCACCCTACACGAGGCTCTAGCATCTCTCGAGGCCGTTTACTGGGAGGCTGCATGTGCCGACGAGGTTGCTACCATTCGGCAATATCACGTCTATGAGCTCGTCAACCTCCCCCCGGGTTGCAAGGCCATCGGCGCCAAGTGGGTTTTCCGACGGAAGTGGACGCCAGACGAGTCCCTGGACAAGTACAAGGCCCGTCTCTCAGCCAAGGGGTTTGCTCAGGTCCTTGGAGTCGACGATGACCTGATCTTCCCCCCCGGTTAGTCAATTCTTCACCAGCCGGGCGTTGTTGAGCCTGGTTGCCCAGTACGGGTTGGAACTGCATCAGATGGATGTTGCCTTTTTCCATGGATCACTAGAGAGCGAGGAGCTCTACATGGTACATCCTTTAAACTTCTATGATGGCTCTGACATGGTCTAGAAGCTGCAGAAGGCCCTTTATGGCTTGAAGCAGTCACCGCGCTACCAAAACTAGGAGATTAGTCGTACGCTTCTCAGCTGCGGCCTCCTTTGCAGCTCTGCTGATCCCGCGCTGTTCATTAGTCCGCGAGGTTAGATCCTCGTCGTTTTCCAGGTCTATGTCAACAACCTTCTCATCGCATCGTTGGATGCAACTGCAATCCAGTGGGTCAAGGACCTGCTGCATGCTACCTATTAGATGAAGGACCTCAGGCGAGCACGAGTCTTTCTGTGCATGGAGCTTGAGCATGATTACTCTGTGAGTATTGTGCATGTCCACCAGGCCCCGTACGTCCAGACCTTTTCCGGGCGCTTCACTGAGGACTTGCCTCTCGTGCCAAGGGCATCCTCAGCCATGCCGCCCGACGATCACACGATGCTCCAGAGCTCTGATCCACCGGTGGTGGAGAAGCTTGTAGACGTGATCACGTATTTGCGCATCATCGACTCACTGATGTTCCTCACGACGACGATGCGTTCAGACATTGCCTTCACCGTCAACCACCTCACACAGTTCTCTTAGGAGCCGCGTCAACCCCACTTCGAGGCCGTGATCTGAGAGTAGCACTTTGTTGTCTCTACCCCGGAGCAAGGCCTCTTGTTTCGTTGACAGAAGTCTGTTGTGGCAATGAGATACATCGACGATGGCTGGGCCGACAGTCCAGACAGTAAGAGTCGTATTGGCAGGATTTTCCTTGTTGGCGGAACGACTATATCGTGGCGCAGCAGCAAGCAAGGCTACATTACGCGCAGCACTTCTGAGGCTGAGTACGTGGCCCTTGGTTCTCGCCCTTGTGAGAGCGTGTGGTTGCGCCGCGTATTGTCCGAGTTGCGTCAATCAATCTCATCCATCACGTTGCACTGTGACAATGAAAGTTCCATGGCCATTGCTGATAATGATGGCGTGCATCACACTCGCGCAAACCACATCAATGTCGAGTATCACTATGTCCGTTCGTTGTTGCATGACGACAGCATCACCATTGTGTGGGTTGACAGAGCATGGCATTTGCCTGATTTTTTAACCAAGGCACTGAAGCCTGACTCATTAAAGAAGGTTGTTTGCGTGGTCGGTGTGCCTCCGTGAGGCTCTCTCTCTCCCTGTCCGTTTGGTCTCTGTGTTCTCTGCCCGTCCATGTACACTGCGCTTGTGAGTCATGGGAGAGTGTTGGTTTTTGTCTCACATACTTTGTTGTGTCCTTGCGGCTTGCATACATCGGCGTGTAGATGACAAAGGGCTGAACGCGACGCTGATGGGGTGTCGTCCGGTGGAGCCGACGCACGCTGAGGCCTACACATAGTTTGCTGGAGCCTCCTCCCTCGAATGTGCTGAGCTCCATCGGCAGACCTCCTCGGCAGTCGTGCCGCCAGCAGGCGCCGTCATTGCATATGCTGTCTGCACACGTCCAACACCGTGTTTGACTGCCCTCTTGCGTTTGGAGCCCTGTGTCCTGCTTAGGGTCCAAGTTTCATGAACTGCAAGTTTCTGGCACTGTTGGTACCGGGGATTAGCGTAGACGCTACTTGGCTGGAAAACCTAGTCAGCAGGTTGGGGCACCATGCCTTCTTGATGCAGCATGCGGGCTTCCACGCTTGTTGCTTTAGTCTGCTGCCCCCTCAATCTGCTGCTCTAGAGTCTAAGTTTGGAAGCTCTGAGTTTGTGACTCAAAAACATGCGCGCCATTGTTAGCACCAGAAAGCAGCTAAAAACTGAAAGTGAGTGATTAGGAATAAAGAATGAGCAACAATGGGAGACCCCTCCAGTTCTCGCTCCCCCCCATTAGTGTAGAACTTGTTACTCGGCTAACTAGCCAATCAGAAAATAGTCTCGGACCTATTTTCTGGCACGCAGGGTTTTCTCGATGAGCCACGCAAGACAACCCTCTTAGACGCCCGACAGCCCAAAACCCGGGCGTCGTCCGTTTTGCCTCAAAACTGGACCGTACCATAATATCGCCGTTGCAAACGCAGTCGTGCGGTCAAAATCAGCTAGAAAACTACCGGTAAATAGTTATGGCTGCCTGAACCCAGGCTGTGCCTACGACAGTCAACGATGCCAAACAGGGCCATACAGTAGGGGACACATGCAGCTCTTACCGTCCGGACTTCCAGCCCAGTCACTATCGGTGTAGCCCACCGCAACAACAAATGGCTGATGGCGGAACATGAGACTTTGCCAAGGAGTCAAGACGGCATAGCGCAGAACTCGGATCGCGGCCTCGTAGTGGAGGTGACGCGGCTCTCGATAGAATTGGGCTAGGAGGTTGACGGTGAACGCGATGTTCGGGCGCGTCGTTGTCACCAGGAACATCAGTGACCCAATGACTCGCAGGTACGTGGTCATGTCAACTGGCTCCGCCACAACGGCTTGGTCAGGACTCTTCAGCTTCACCTGGCCATCGGGTGCCATGGGTGAGGATGCGCTCGGTATGAGTAGCAGGTCCTCCGCAAAGTGGGTGGACAGTGTCTGCACAGAGGCGGCCTAGTGGATGTGCAGGATGCCCTGGGAGCGACCTTGCTCGAGCTCCATGCCTAAGAAGACTCTGGCAGATCCGATGGCCTTCATCTGGTAGGCGACGTGTAGTAGGTCCTTAACATGCTGGATGGCAGCCTTGTCTGGCGATGCAATGAGCATATCGTCGATGTAGACCAAAACAGCGGCAAAAATCTGGCCTCGCGGACTAATAAACAGTGCGGGGTCAGCGCTGCTGCATTGGAGCCCACCACGAAGGAGCGTGCTGCTGATTTCTTGGTTCCACCTCCAAGGCGTCAGCTTCATGCCATAGAGGGCCTTGCGCAGGCACCAGACTCTCCCAATGCCATCGTCGAAGCCTGGGATTTGCACCACGCAGAGATCCTCACCTTCTAGTGAACCATGGAGAAAAGCGTTGCTCACATCCATCTGATGCAGCTCCCACCCATGCTGGGCGACCAGGCTGAAGAGTGCCCGGCTAGTGGAGAACCGGCCAGCTGGGGCAAAGATGTGGTTGTAATCGACCCAAGGAATCTGGGAAAACCCCTTGGCTATAAGGCGGGCCTTGTACTTATCCAAGGACCCTTCGGGCTTCCACTTGCACCGAAAGACCCACTTGGCGCCAATGGCCTTCCATCCTGGAGGATAGTCGACGAGGTTGTACACGTGGTGCTGTCGGATAGCGGCGACCTCATCGGCGCAAGCAGCGTCCCAGTGTGCAGTCTTAAGAGAGGCTCGTGCCCCGCGTAGGGTGTCTGGGTCCTCCAAGCATGCTGTGGAGCGGACTGAGAGAGCGTATGCATCTTGAGCCCCAAATGGGATATGCGCGAGTGCAACCACGACAGCGTACTGCTGCTCATGATGAAGCATGGCATAGCCCAGTGTGAAGCCCGGGTGAAGGTCTGTAATAATGGGCAAGGTGGTCAAGCCGAGGGCCTTGGTGCCGGGATCCCCACTCACGACCGTGGGAGTGGAGGAGACACGTGGAGCCACGGGGGGTTGAGGCGCCACGGAGCGCGGTGCGACGGTCTACGCGCTCATTGACGATCTGGGTCGGAGGTTGCCGCCTGGGCCACGCGTAAATCCTGCCAGGGCAGGCGATGGCACTGAGTCCGCCGGGACAATGGAGGCGGATGGGGTTGCGGGTCCGGAGGGGCCCGTGGATGTAACCGGGGCTGCTGGCCCGACTAGAGCGACTGGAGCTGTTGACCAGGAGGGGCTAGCAGACACACCTAGGGCTGCCAGTCCAAAAGGACCAGTAGATGTGATTGGGGCTACAAGTCCGGAGGGACCAGCAGACGCAACTGGGACTGCCGGCCCGGAGGGACCACCAAACACAACTGGGGCTGCCGGCCCAGAGGGACCAGCGGAAGCGACTGGGGCTGCCGGCCCAGAGGGACCAGCGGATGTGACCGGGGCTACCGGCCCAGACGTACCATCGGACGCAACTAGGGCTGCTAGCCCGGAGGGACCAGCGGACGCGACTGGGGCTGCTAGCCCGGAGGGACCAGCGGACGCGACTGGGGTTGCCAGCCTAGAGGAACCAGCAGACCCGACTGGGGCTGCCGGCCTGGAGGGACAAGCGGACGAAACTGTGGCTACCGACCCGGAGGGATCAGCGGACGCGGTAGGGGCTGCTGGCCCGGAGGGACCAGTAGACGCGACTGGGGCTGCCGGCTCGGAAAGACCTGCGGCCGCAACTGGGGCTGCCGGTTCACAGGGACAAAGGGATGTGTCACCCAGAAGCGGCAGGACAGAGGACGGACTTACCACTCCCCCACGCGACAGGATGGACACTGACGAGCAGGAGCGAATGAGTTTGCGAGGAAATAGGTCCTCGGAGAAGAGGGCGTCCTGAGACTCAACGATGCAGTGCCGGGAGGCATCCCAGAACCACCAGGCCTTGGACTAACGAGAGACACCGAGGAAGGTGCAAGGACGTCCTATGGCGAGCTTGCCGCCCTGCTGTGGGGTGAGCAGCCACACAATGGCCACGCAGCTCCAGACGTAAGCCGGGCGGAGATCAGCTCGCTAACCGCACCAATGCTCATACGTCGTGGACAGGCAACGAAGGGGACCGAGGGGAATCCGGTTCCAGACCCAGGTTGTGTAGGCCATGGCTTCAAAATAGAAGCCATCTAAAAGACCTGACTCAACGTGCATGGTGCGGACGGCGTCGGCCATGGTACGGTTCCACCGGTCGGAGACACCGCTCTTGGCGGGGGTGTAAGGCGCGGACGTCTCATGACGGATGCCGCGGGGTGCGAGAAAGGTTGTGGCCTCACCCATGTACTCACCACCACGATCGGAGCAAAAACGGCAGAGAGAGCGACCATACTTGTGCTCCGCAAAGACAAGCCAGTCCTGGATGGTGTGGGCGACACGCTATTCTGCCAAAGGCAGAACACCCAGCAGTAGCGAGAATAGTCGTCAGTGAGGGTGAGGACATAGCGACCATGCTCACCGACAGACTCGATGGGGAGAGTTCCCATGATGTCCGAGTGGACAAGGTCGAGAGAGGCGGACGCACGGGAGGAAGACAAGGGATACGTGGACCGATGCATCTTCTCGTGAGCGCACTCAATGCACTCAGTGGGGCACGACAGGAGGAAAGTCCCCGGGTCAAGGCCCTTGGCCGGCTGGGTGCGGAGCATGCTATCTACGACGGCAGAGTGAACGTGGTAGAGGCGGCGATGTAAGAGGCGAGTGTGCTGAGGAGAAAGTGTACTCGCGACAAACACATGGCCTGTGGCAGCCGACGGGAAGGATACGAAAGGATAGAAGGAGAGGCAAGGTACATGCCACAGGTTACCACGGGCAATGGCGTGCAGAGCAACAAGACCAAACGGACGCAACAACACCGTGCCAACACCACGCGAGTGCACAACGTCCATGCACATGCGTTCAAGGGCACTGACGGACAGTAGGCTGAGCTCAAGACCATGGACAAAGAGGACATCGATCAGAAAGACGTCACCGGAGGGACCACAAAAATGAACGACGCCAACACCACCGACAGGCAACACCTGGCCAGAGCCTGTCCAGACACCGGAGACATCGCCTACCGCACCGAGCATACTAAAGGCCTCACGAGAGGCTGTCATGTGATGCGTTGCCCCGGAGTCGATGATCCAGGTCTCGGCATGGTCCTGGACCGGGGTCGCTAGATCGCTAATGGTCACATGGCAGCAAGCAAGGGACGCGGACGTGGTGGAAGGAGGCGCGAACCGAGACTGCCAATCGTCAAGCCACGCAACGTCGTCATGGGACGGGGTAGCGCAGACCATGAGAAAAGACAAGACAGACAAGGAAACCGGGCATGACCGTAGCTCAGTCTCAGTCATGCAGGGCTGGATAGGACAGCAAGAAGTGATGCAACTCGCACTTCCCTGCGGAGGACGGCAAGGCAGGCCAAGCTGAAGTGCGATGAACTGCTCCAGCTAGCGCTTGCGGGAGGACGGCCCGGGAATGTAGATGGAGTGAAGGGTGATAGTGCCGGAGTCCGGATAGAAGGATGACAGTGACGGCGCCGACGGCTGCGGCACTGGTGGCGGCGGAACAGGCAAGGCAACCGGAGTGGTGGAGATGCTGGACAAGGTCGAGGTGTCAGAGCCAACGACAGCTACGGCGGCAGAGGCGAGATGGTGGTCGCGCTAGCAACGGATGCTGGTGATGACGCGCGCCTTGTCCGTCGATAGAGGGCACATGTACCACCCGTGTTCGGGCTGGCCACAGTTGTGGCAGACCGGGCCGCCACCACTGGACCAGGTCCACGACTACTACTGTTGTTGCTACTGACCCTTGCCTTTCTTGTTCCAACGTTTCTTCTTCCCTAACGATGATGAGGTAGATGCGGCGGGGGAGGCGACGGACACGGAGGCGATGGCACGGGCGGCGACGGCAGGGGAGGCGACGGCCTCCGTGCGCTAGAGTCAGGACTCCAGACGAGCTTCCTCAATCCAGAGGAAGACCTCCTATGCCCAGGGCATGAGTGTGCCCTGGGCCACCGAGGTGGAGAGGACGTCGTGAGGGTAGTTGATGGAGACGTCCGTGTACGCGTCGGTGGCACCGCATTTGATGGTGAGGAGCGCGGCCACAAGGGGAGGGGCAGTGGTCCCGAGTCGACGAAGGATGTCCTCCGCCCGATGCCAGTAGGAGGTGACCGTCTCGGTTTCCTCCATGTGCAGGGAGTTGAACTCCCGCAGCAGGCGGCTGGTCTCAGCCTCGCTAGACAGGCGATGGAGACGAGTGAGGATGTGCCACGCGGCTGCAGGATCTGGGGTGGCGTCAGCGGTGAAGTCGCCAAAGAAGGGCTCAAGGGCGAGGCGGGAAGCCACAGGGGAGACATGGACTAAAGCACGGACGACACAACCAGCGTCTTATAGCTGGTCGGCCAGGGTGGCATTGTACCGCAGGGTGTAGTATGCCCACAAGCCCTGACCCTGCGCCCAGATCCGGAAGCTGAGCTCCCAGCTTTGGAACTGCTCGCCGGCCTGAAGCGGCGGCGGCGGCGTCTCAAAGTCCTTTTTCCTGCGGCCGGCACCCAGAGTGGGGCCAAGGACGGAGGTCATTGTGTACCGTTGGCGCTGAGTCTGCTGCTGCGCCAGGTAGTGCGTGGCAGTAGACACAACTGGGCTAGCGTGCCCTGGAGGGGTGAAGGACGACGACGCACTGGGGGTAGTCTGAGATACCAACGGCTGTAGTACCGCAAGCTGCTGCATCAAGGCGGCGAGCTGCTGCTGAAGAGAAGCGAGGGGGTCAGGGTTGTCGCCAACGACACCAGATGGCTACTGCCATTGCTGTTCCTCCTGCCGCCGCTGCTGCTGCTGTTGCTTTTGCTACTACTACTACTCCTGCTGCTGTTGCTGATCCTGCTGGTCTTGCTGCTCCTACTACTGCTGCTACTGCTGCCGATGCTGGTGCTGCTGCTGCTGTTGCTCTTAGTGCTGGTACTGCGACTACTTCTGTGGCTGCTGCTGCTACTGCTGCAGTTGCTACTCCTGCTGCTGTGGCTCCTGGTGCTCCTGCTACTGCTGCGCTTGCAGTTGTAACAGCAACTACTGCTGCTGCGGGCTGCTACGGCTGCTGTGGCGGCTACAGGAGCAAAGGCAGCTGCTGCAACCGCGGCAGCAAGGCTTGTGGGGTGGGGGATTTTTTTTCTTTGCATTTTTTTCTCTTTTATTGTCTGTCACAGCGGGTAGCTACCCGCTGCTAGCTGCAAGCAGCGGGCTTCTACTCGCTGGTAGCGAGCTGCTGCTTGCTGGCTATAGTGTGGTGCTGCTCGCTGCTCGCTTGCTGTGAGCAGCGAGTAGCAGCAGCCACTACTCGCAGCTGCTCGCTGTAGCCGTTGCTGTAGCTCGATGCTGCTACGACTCACTGTTGTGGCTGCTGCAGCCTGCTGCTCCTTCTGCACGCTGCTGTAGTGTTGCTTGCTGCCGCTGCTGCTTGCTGCCGCTGCTGCTTGCTGCTGCCGCTGCTGCTTGCTGCCGCTGCTGCTTGCTGCTGCTGCAGGCTGCTGCTGTTACGAACTGTTGCTGTGGGCTGCTGCGAGCTGCTTCTTCTGCCTTCTGTTGTTGCTGCACGTAACTGCTGCTGGCTGCTGCTGCCGGTGCTCGCTGCCATTGCATGTGGTTGCTGGTGCTGTAGACTGTTGCTACTGCGTGCTGGTGCCTGTCACTGCTTCTGGGTGACGTTGCCGAATCGTCGCCCGTAGGTCTTGGACTCGGCCTGCCGCTCACCTCCTCGTGTCACGCATGGGGGTGAGTGCTGCCAAAAAAAATCGGCAGCATTTCCCCTGGCCGAGTAGCCGTGGGAAAAAATCTGATGCCGCCACCAGGCGGGTCAATGTTGCCGGAAAACAACTGGTAGCATTTCCCTTGCTTTGGCGCATATGGGGGTCCGCCGGCATTGTCTGGCACCTGTACGCCAGTCTTCTGCTGCTGCTCTTGCTACGCTCCAGCTCTGATACCAGCCTGGAAAACCTAGGCAACAGGTTGGGGCAGCATAGCTTATTGATGTAGTGTGCGGGCTTCCACGCTCGTTCCTTAAGTCTGCTGCCCCCTTAGTCTGCTGCTCTAGAGTCTAAGTCTCGAAGCTCTGGGTTTGTTACTTAGAATTGTGCGCGCCAATGTTAGCGCCAGAAAGCAGCTGAAAACTGAAAGTGACTGATTAGGAATCAAGAATGAGCAACAATGAGAGACCCCTCCAAGTTCTAGCTCCCCCCCACTAGTGTAGAACTTGTTACTCAGCTAACCAGCCAATCAGAAAATAGTCTAGGACCTATTTTCTGGCAGGTAGGGTTTTCTTGGTGAGCCCTGCCAGAAGTCCGATAGCCCAAAACCCGGGTGTCGTCCGTTTTGCCTGAAAACTGGACCTTACCATAACACCGCCGCTGCGAACACAGTCGTGTGGTCAGAATCAGCTGAAGAGTTATGGCTGCCCGAAGAGTTATGGCTGTCCGAACCTAGGCAGTGTCTACGACAGTCAACGATGCCAAACAGGGCCATACAGCAAGAGACATGGACCCTAGGTACCGCATGATGCTGCAGATGCAATGCAACAGCCAGACACAGCGCTAGGTGCATGCAAACAGCATCTGCAGTGGCAGTGACCGCCGGCGGCCCGACCACCGAGGAGGCCTGCCGATGGAGCTTAGTGCATCGCCAGAGGGAGGAGGCTCCATCAACGGGTGAGTGGGCCTCAGCGTGCGTCGGCTCCACCGAGCGACACTCCAGTGGCGTCAAGTCTCGCCGTCAGTCATCTGCACGCCAATGTACACAAGCCGGGAGAACACAACAGAGTACAATGAGAGATGCAGGAAAACCAACAGGTTTCGGCAGCCATAACTCCTATGGCTATGTTTCTAGCTGATTCGGACCATAGGACTGCGTTCCTAGAGTGTGTATTATGGTGTGGCCCAGTTTTCAGGCAAAACAAACGACACTCGGGTTTGTGTTGTCGGCCGTCTGGCAGGGCTTTTTGGAGGGGTCTCCCATTTTTGCTCATTCTTACTTATTCAGCAGTCACGTATAGTTTTCGGCTGCTCCCTGGTGCTAACAATCGCGCGCATCTCCGAATAACGTATCCAGAGTACTCAGACTTCGTTTGTAGAGGAGACGGAGGGGGTAGCAGACTAAGCAACGAGCGTGGAAGCCCGCATGCTTTATTAACAATGCAACTACCTCACCTTGCACTACAAAATAGTTCCCAAGTGAATGTAGCCACTGGAGAAGTATGAGCTGAAAGTAGGAGATACCCTAAACAAGGCTACATGGTAGCTCAAACTCCATACACCAACATGTCATGTCGCGCCGTAATTATCTTTGCCATGTCCTTGATGTTTGTCATTACTTGAATATTGCTAAGCCCTTGAAGGTTGTGAGACTTACGCCATTTCCCCAAAATGACACTTGGCTGGTCCTTGCATGTACTTTCTTGCTAATGCACCAGCTCATTGGTCGCCAGTGGCACTGTTGTAGTACAGGATCGTTAGATGTCGCAAATTCCAAGTGAGACATGCGTGAAACAATCGCATCCAACTGTACAGATCAACACAGGCCAATCAGGCCAGATCAGCACTGCACTGCAATGGCGGGAGGAGGAAAACACTCTTGAACTCCAGCTCCTAAGTACAGAGCTACTTGAGCACTTTACAAGAATGAATTCACTACTGTAGAAGAACTGCACTAAGTACTGAGTCTGTCTAATCTCGTTCCCTGGTGTTCGCTTCGCGACAGCGGTGCCGTCAGGGGCCGGCGGTGGTGCCGTCTGGTACTGTGCGGTGGTCCTGCTGGTCTGGTCTCTGTTCTGTCTTCTTTGTTGATGGTGGTGAATAGCTCCTTTGGCGGACTGTCACATAATTGATTAGGGCACATCAATTATGCGATAGTCGTAGACCGTTGATTCGTTATCCTGTGGTGTGCGGAGTCTTCATGCAGATATGTGGATCACATAGTGCTTCCCCCCCATGTGTCTTCGTCGGTCTTCCTCCTGTGGTTGACCGGACTGGTGGTCCGGTTGCCTTGCCTTCATTTCTGTTCGATGTGCCACGTCACTATCTTCCTGGAGCTCTGCTAGGTTTCTCACTCCAGGAGCCTTTTGACAAGATTGCGCAAAGCTACTGAACATACATGATGGTCCTGCTGACAGTGAACACCGAATACAGGTAAAAATGAATGGGCAGGGGAGGCATGGGCCTGGTCCTCTCTCCTGACCCACAGCAGGCACGGTAGAGTAGGCATGGTAGAGTAGGCTAGGTGGTGGAGGGTCAGGGGAGAGAGTGGCGCCTCTCCCCTGGCCCTCCCGTTATGCCGTTTTGGAGCATAAA